>JALPQD010000638.1:49162-116576 GCA_023101885.1 Typhlomys cinereus
AGTTCTGTATGTTGGAACCACGGAGTAGATCCCAGGACCTGGTCTGCCAATGTGTTCGAGTTTGAGAAACTCTGATATAAACGGTCAGTGCGCCTTGGAGATGTCTTTTAACGTGAGGACCCGGGTCAGTGCGCCTTGGAGATGTTTTTTAACGCCAGATCCTGGGGTCAAGAAGAAATAGAACTGAACTACGATGGGCTATGGCTTGAAATTAGGGGATTTAGTGACTTTGGGGCAAAGAAAAGAATTCTGAGAACCTGTCTATGCATCAGGAGAGAGGAATTCTATGTTTTCCTTCCTGGTTGTTTCGTGAGACAGAGCCTTGCTGTGAAGCTCAGACCGGCCTTGAATCCCTCCTCCTGAGAGGCACAAATGTGTGGCCCAGGTTCTGCCTGAAAAATAAGCTCTCCTAATCCCAGTTCCTGAAGTCTTCGAGAAGCAGTTCAAACCTGGGGAGTCAAGGACCCCCCTCCCTGTGCGCAGCTCAGACGGGAGGTGGGCACCTGGGGGCTGAATGGGTCTTCAAACCTCAGAAACTTGGGGTGATGAGCGTTTTTCCTCTCTCCTGATGCATAGACAGGTTCTCAGAATTCTTTTCTTTGCCCCAAAGTCACTAAATTCCCTAATTTCAAGCCATAGCCCATCGTAGTTCAGTTCTATTTCTTCTTGACCCCAGGATCTGGCGTTAAAAAACATCTCCAAGGCGCACTGACCCGGGTCCTCACGTTAAAAGACATCTCCAAGGCGCACTGACCGTTTATATCAGAGTTTCTCAAACTCGAACACATTGGCAGACCAGGTCCTGGGATCTACTCCGTGGTTCCAACATACAGAACTATACTTCTCGTCTAGTAAGTTCACAGTGGTGCAGATATTGGGGCTCAAGGAGCCTGTGTTGCGAGCCACAGCTCCCCAATAGCCACGGTCCACGGTGCTCCGACTTGCTGAGGAAACACAAGCCCACCTTTCTGACTTGTATCCTCGCCCCTTGCCTGGCAAGTCTGGGCTATGGTTCATCTTCCTGGATGGATGGGATCCGTTTCGTAAACCTCAGGCCACATCAGGCTTACAAACCCCTCCTGATGGAACCTGGCAGACAGAAACCAAATGTGGCCCACAGGCAGGAGCTGCAGGCCCAGTTGCTGCTACCCAGTCAAGAGAAAGATTTTAACCCGTGTATGCAAATGTCATCCTTTCAACACATTGCTATCTATGACCTTGGTGACACTTGCCTTTGTTCCTTTCTACAGTTTCAGGATTCAATGTATTGTGTATGTGCAGCGCACTTCAGTTTGGAACAGCTGTTCTGAAATACTCCAGAGCCGGGGGGGGGGGGGACGGTTAGCAGCTGCCACATTAGAAGGTACAGGAGATACTGTGACCGCTAGTCCATTTGTGCCCTGGCTGATGGCTACCGAGTTTTCATTCTCTCGTACGTATGGCCTGTGTGACAGGCAGGGTGAGGACGGCTGACCTGTGGGCATGTGCGCACGGGAGTGTGGCCTGAGAAGGCCCACGAGAACATTTGTTTGGGGCTCCTCTGTTCTTGTGGCTTATGGAGACCACAGAGGAGAGAATAATTCAAGTTTTCAAGCTTTCCCTCCTTGTAAGTTTCCTGTTTCACATCACTTTTCAACTCATTGCATTAAAAAAAAAATCCCACCAGGAGGGCCCAGGAAACAGGAAAAATAGTTGCGCCGTTGGTTTCATGTTTGGAGAAGAACAGGGTTTCACTATCTCTGTGGCACTTGGCGTGAAAGTGGACTTTGTTGCTTGAGACACTGCGCCTATTCAGGGCCCCCTTTCCCAGCTGCTGAGAGCCGGGCTGTGTTTTGACAGACAGGCCCAATGCAATGCAGACAGTTGTTTTAATTTCCAGCCAGATGCAGACATCACTCACAAGGAGCCCGAAACCAAGAAAGGAACGAGTGGGCTATGACTCCCAGGCCTCGCTGGGTGGACTTGAGAACCAGCAGGAGCCCAGGGCGCTGGGTGGGCTTGAGAACCAGCAGGAGCCCAGGGCGCTGGGTGGACTTGAGGGCCAGCAGGAGCCCAGGGTGCTGGGTGGGCTTGAGGGCCAGCTGGAGCTGGGTGGGCTTGAGGGCCAGCTGGAGCCCAGGGTGCTGGGTGGACTTGAACCAGCAGGAGCCCAGGGCGCTGGGTGGGCTTGAGAACCAGCAGGAGCCCAGGGCGCTGGGTGGGCTTGAGAACCAGCAGGAGCCCAGGGCGCTGGGTGGGCTTGAGAACCAGCAGGAGCCCAGGCCTGGTGTGACTTTGAGGGCCAGCATGGGATCCGCCATTGTTTGTTTGTTCTTTTAGTTCCGCTTGATCTGGTTGTGTCTTGAGGTCCAGCTTGATCCCAGTTGTGCCTTTTTTTGAACTTATATAGAATCCAGCTGATCCCACTTTTCTATTTTCCAGATTCCCTATTGTTTTAAATCCCATCCTTGGTGAGCACCGTAGTATTTTCGTGAGTCATCCAAGTCGGAAGGAGCACCCTGAGGGAGCACCCTGCGGGAGTCTCAGGCTTGAGAGCGTCTCAGTCTCCAGGGTTGCTTGAGGCGATGGCCAACGTGGTCCTTCAGCTCTCAGATCTGGGGGGCTTGGGGGCCTGTGAGAGACAGAAGTGGAAGAGACCACTGAAGTCAGAAATACTTTCTGTAGCCTCTTGGGAAAATGTCTCCCTGACTCCCACGCCTCCCCACTGATACTGTATTTTGGACAGAGGACCTGTTGCAGATGCGACAACCTTTCTCATGCTGAGAATTCCTGAACCCTGCATCTGTAGACTTGTTATGGCTCTTGTCACCTTCCAACATTGGACCCTTGAGGCTCCCCTCCCGTGGGCTGAATGTCCATTAGTAGACTCCGCGCTCCACAGGCCTTGGTGGCCTGACTGCCCCAGGCCAGATCCTATGCTCAGCAACTGCTCTCAGACAGCCTGTGGGTCCTCAGCCTGTAACTCCCCCGAAGGCTGGGGTCTCTCTCTGTCTCTGTCTCTGTCTCTCTCTCTTCTCTCACTGCACTTTGTGCTTGGGATGGCTGATCCATCTGGGCTTGAGAAATCTGTGGCTGTAACGTCACACAAGATCTACAGATGCAAAGTTCAGGGAAGTGCAGCAAGAGAAACTCAGAGCTGTCCCATCTACAAGTGGGCATGATGACGTCAGCCCTTTAGCTGTTGGTTCCCTGTCAGGGCACGAGAAGCCAATGCAAGCGCAGGCGCACAGCGCTTCAAGCATTTTAATCCAGCGGTCCACCCGTCTACTTCTCAAGTGTCCCCTCTTTAAACTGGATTGCAAGATTTTATACTTCCCCTCTCCGCACCCCATATTTACTATTGAAGGGGAGTTCCATTTGATCATGTCACTCCAGTGATGATGTGTTGAGAAAGGCAGGCTGGCTCTCTTTACCTGCATGCAATGCGTGCCCTGCATGCCACTTGACTTGTCTGTGACTGTGTTTGCCTGTGACGACCTTGCCTCGGACTGTCCTTCAGGTCCCCGACTTGGCACATCCTTTTGTTGCTGGTGCTGTGTTGCTGTTGTGTTATTGTTATAGTGACCAGCACTGCTGTCTCCCTCCTCTCCTCCTTCTCTTCCTCCTTTTTTCCTTCCCCTCTTCTTTCTTCAGAAACAGGGTCTTGCTGTGTAGCCAAGACTGCCTGGAACTCACTGTGTTGCCCAGGCAAGGTTGGGGTTTATGGACAGCTCATGCCACAGCTCTCTCCAAGTGCTGGATTCTAGATATGGGCACACCTGACTTGGCACATTCTTATTCTTCAGAACACCCTCGTCCCCCTGGCCTGTCCTTCATAGACTCTCCTGTGTGCGCCTGCTGAGCTCCCAAAGCAGCTGTGCTCACGCCTGTCTGTGCTGCAAGCCTTCCGTACAACGCAGAGCAGATCTCAGGTGGTAACTGCCAGTCCCCTGAAGCACGGGGCTGTGCCAGGCATCTGTGGCTACTCCCGTGAATCCTCCTGCTGAGCCACGGAGCATCCAGAGCACGTGCACTGGGCTTACGGCCATTAGGACCAGTCCCGACACTAACTGATGCTGCGAACGTGTCCCCCTCGCCTGTGGCCACACACATCTCCAGACCACAGATCCGGCTGGCGCTGGAGCTCCCAGTAGGCGGGGCGTCTGAGGCCCAGCAAATGAGCTGACATCTGCAGCCCAGCGCGTGTTTTTATAGCTCAGCAGCCTCGTGCCCGGCCAGCAGCAGACACCGGGACGTGTCAGTGAAAGCGGCAGCCCTCCGGGCCCTTCCCCAGCTATTGTCACATGTGGGGCACACCCGGGGGAACCCCTCAGAAAGTCAGGGGCTCAAGGACTGGCCCGTTTGCCTCTCTGAGGGAGCAGGGACTGGACCCGCAAATTCCCACCTCCTGGGCAAGACAGGCAGCTCTTCTCTGCGGCAGATCCCATTTTGCCAGACTTTTCAAAGGACGGAGATTTACTACAGAAACTAATGCAGACATCAGAGAACGGGATAATTGGATCCAGGTGGTTCGCTCGCTTGGCTTAAAGAACCAGTGCCATGCTATGAATGTTATTTGATGGGAAAGTTTCTCCCCGCCCCATGTGTTCTGCGCAGGGAGGATGTCTCAGCCCCAGCCCAGCTGAAAGCTCTTCAGAGATGAGTCTGCGCCACTCAATAGCCTTTCAGCAGAGTTAACCATTTTCAGCCCTGCCCAAGCCTCGCCCGCTTGCAGGAGATGCCGGTGACTGGAGGCAGAGGCTGAGGATTCGCTTCCAGCTCTGGCAGGTCTTGAGCTGCCCCCCCCCACACCTGCTTAGCCCTTCCCAGCTCATTTAGCAGCTAGGTGGGGACAGCAAGGCTGCTGACTGCCCCCGCGTCACCTGCTTGAGAGATACGGTGTGCCAAGTGCAGGGCAGAGGTGAGCCTCAGACATCCTCAGGCCGTCAGCCCCTAACCTCCCTGCTTCTGCTTCTCTGTCCGCCAGGTTACCAGGGTGCCTGTGGAGTCATGTGAACAGTACACAACATGCGGAGAGTGCCTGAGCTCAGGAGACCCTCACTGCGGCTGGTGTGCCCTCCACAACATGTGAGTGATGTTTTGGGAGTGAGCCTAGTGTGCAGACAGCTGGAGCCTTTCTGCACGCTGAGGGACAGTAGAGGAATGTCCATCCGCTGGGCAGCGGTGAGTGCGGATGAGACGCCGCGTGCAGGGCAGTGGAGGCTGAGGACCTTCCTCGCTGCAGTTCTGAGTCCTTTAGTCTCAGTCACTTTGAAGCAAGGACTGTCCTGTGTCATGAGAGAAGTCGCAGGACAGCCGGAGACTCCCAAAAGCCTCCTGGGAGCATCGGGACGTAGAAGCCAGACCAAGGCTTGCAGAGCGGACCTCCAGGGCCCCCGGGAGGTCTGTGCTCAGCTGGCTCCTGTGTGACCTGGATTGGCACCTACCAGCTCCCAGCCTCCATCTCTCCACTGCTAAGAGGGAAAATGCCTGTTTCACAGGTGACTTGTGGAGACTAGATGAAATAATAAGTGCTTCGGAAATAAGGAAGCCCAGAAGAGGATACACAAATCAAAATAATTATTGTGCACTCTGCACCCTTGGGAGGACCCTTCTGGCCGCATTAATTCACGGTTCCGAGAAGTCTGCCTCGCATTCCAACGGGTCTCATGTCCCTATTCAGTACATTGCCTATGGCTGACCAACAGCTCATAGAAATGCTAAATCTCACTTAAACTTCCTAATTTGAAGAGCCCCAGAGGGAGAAAAAAGGGTGAAAACCCCAAAGCAGGAGGAGCCTGCCAGGAATTCTGTTGCCCAATGGAGCTGGAAACCCCGTGGCCCGCTGCCAGCGGCAAAGCAGCTCCATGAAATGTGCCGGGCTGGGTGGAGGCGGAGGGCCAGGGTTCAGGGTCCTGCACAATAGCTCTTGGCTTCCAGCCTCTGCAGCAGGTGCTGGAAGGCCCGAGGAGGGAGGGAATCACAGATGCAAAATCTGGACTGGATTGGAGCCCACCAGCACTGGGTCCCTGTGGGTTTCGGCGGTAAGAGACTTCTGGAAGGGTGTTGAAGAGCAGTGTGAAGAGCGAGTGTCATGAGGGTCAGGTGGGAGGTAGAGTGCTGCGGCCACCTACCCTGCCCCAGGCAGAGCGGGCGCATGTGGCTCCATCAGGAGGCTGACCACCCGCTTACAGGGTCCCTCCCCAGAAAACACTGCTTGAGGAACCTCTCGGCCCCTCCCAGCACTGCAGGAAGGTCCCAGGCGCAGCCCGTTCCCCACAGCAGCCACTTCCTGCCCGAGACGATGCCCCATCAGGTTGACTTCTGCCCCCTGAGCTTCTCATCATCATCAGGAAATCTCGACCTACCTAGGCACCCCCTCCCAGCTCCTCCACCTGCCAGAGGCGCGGCAAGATGCCCATGTGCCGTCGCTTCTCCTCGCCCGGCATTCACATCTTTACCAGACACTTCTGCGCCTCCACCACCCGCCTGCCCGGCCAGCAGGGCAGCGCCAGCTCCGGGCTCAGGAACCGGCCTGTTCTGTGCAGGCAGAGAACGGAGGGAGCCTCTGGTCCTGGAGGACTCGAAACCTCCTGTGTCTCCTGTGGGCCTTGCTCTGCGAGTGCATTGTTGTCTCCCGGGCTATTTATCTCTGTTGGGGCTGTTGCCATAAATACTATGATAAAAAAGAGCCATTTCAGTGAGTCAATGAGATAAAGGCTCCAGTCAAGAGCTCACTTTAGAGCTATCTTAAGGGTTCACTTAAACCTCAATAATTCTTTCCTTTGACAGCGTTCATATTTAGATCCATTATGTGCCTGGAAAAGAAGAGGGGAGGAGCTTGGGGAGGTCCCATGGGAGTCACTCCCTGACTGTGGAGTCCTGGCGGGTCCCCTGCCTGTCGGGTGTGAACTGCAGCACGTGGCACTCTGGGGCCCCTGAATTTGGCCATCGTTGCACCCAGCTGTCACTGGACCGAGGAGCCTGGAACTAGGGATGAAGACGTCAGACTACGCGGGCTTTCCGACAGAGCCCCCGACCACACGCCTCTGCCGCCTCTCTGACTCCAGGCGTTATTTCACGACACAAACATTTATTTAAAATGTATCATGTGACAGGTAGAATATCTTAATGAATAAAACATGGCCTGTGCCTTCAAAGAGCCATTAATCCACCCAAGGATCACATGAGTTCTATCTCGCAGCTAAGACCCTCCTGCTTGCTAGCAGAATGATTATAGTATTAATCATCATTAGTAATATCAGTATCACAGGGAGGGGCAGCCCTGGCACACCCCACATGGGCCAAGCTGCATTCAAAGCAGTAACTGCTTTATGGGGGGAGAACAGCGAACCCCTTCTTTGCTAGTCCTTCAATCTCCCACACTCCTCTTCTTCATCTGCGGGCCCTCACGGCACTACATGGTGATCCTCGTATCTGTCTGCCCTGCATTGGGGGGGAAGAATTCTCCCTTCCTTGGTCTGTCCTTCGCTTCATGTGAAAGTGGCCACGAGACGGTCCCCCCAAGGTGACAGTCACGGGGCTTGCTTGCCACAAGCCTCTCTGACTGCAGCGCTGAACCCTGACCTCTGCGTGTTTGGCTTTACGCAGGTGTTCCCGCAGGGACAGGTGCCAAAGGGCGTGGGAAGCGAACCGCTTTGCCGGCAGCATCAGCCAGTGCATGAGCCTCGAGGTGCATCCCAGCAGCATCTCGGTGTCGGAGCACAGTCGAGTGGTGAGCGCGCAGCGGGGCCGCAGCCGTCTCCATGCACCTCAACAAGGATGCGGGGTCACTTGCCAGTCCTGTGAATTTCTCATTCGCGGATCTGTTCTGTAAACCTGAAGTGTGCATCTAAGTGACCAATATGGGCACCCCGATCCCAGCAGCACATTCTTAGGACATGCAGAGATTGTGCGCCTCCATTTGCAGGAAGCTACGAGTAGCCATTGTGGTGAGAGGGGAGGAGAGACAAGGAGGGAATGAAAGAAAGACGAGGGGCCTCCAAAGTATAAGCTTAAAGAGAATATTAAGCAGAATAAAATTGCCCTTAGCTGCCCGTCAAGGTACAACCCAACATATTCCATGTCCTCAGGCCCTGACTATTATTCCATTGTGAAGGTTTTATGAGCATTCACGAATGTTAATTAGTTAATGAACCTTCCACAGTTTCGGTTCATTCACGCCCACCAGGAGGCTTTGGCTCCTCCACAGCTAAGGGAAGGAACAGGAGGCGAGGACATTCGGAGGAGTGTGTGGAATTCTGAGCAGGCGTGCCTCAGTCACTTTCTAGTTAACAAATTCTTCTGAAAGTCTGTGATAGTTCTACCACTGGAGGAGACACTGCGAACTTAGCGGGACGGAAACCACGAGCTGAGGCTGGAATTCTGAGGTGGCAGATGCCCTTTCCCCAATCCCTTGGGCGCCTTCCACCCTCCTGCCCCACCCAAGATGCTTGGCCCGAAGGGAACAGGGGGAAGGTGTGGACATTCCGGGGAGCACACAGCACCCCAGTGAATGGTGAATGGCAGCCAAGGAAGAGGGCGGTCGTCCCCCTCAGCCTGGCCTGGCCAAGTCCGGCCTGAAGAGCTCACAGTCCCGGAACCCAGGCTGAGGCCGCAGTGACGGCCTCAGCCCCTGACTCACATGCACGCTCCCACCGTGCATGCAGTTAGTTCCCACGTCGGGTCAGAAAGGTCTCAGATAGATTTCGGTACCTTTCCCCTAGTGCCCTGAACCCCGAGTGCTTCCTAATGTTGGACAAGATTAAAGAATCAGCAATACTAATCTCGCAGAGACCATCGACCTCCACACCCCACGGAGTAATTTGTTGCTCTAACCGCTCCGCAGCACAGCTGGGAGACCACCTAGACCAGCACCTTCCTGATAGATGAGGTCAGGGAGATCCCTGGGCAGTCGGCCCTGGCAGGGAGCCAGGCTGGGCCTTGGCCTCCTGAGCTCTTGCTCTTTCCACAGCTCAGCTTGGTGGTGAGTGACGCTCCGGACCTGTCTGTGGGCATCGCCTGTGCCTTCGGGAACCTGACTGAGGTGGAGGGCCAGGTGTCTGGGAGCCGGGTCATCTGTGTCTCACCGGGGCCCAAGGATGTCCCTGGGATTCCTCTGGATCAAGGTAAGCACCGTCTACCGCAGACATCACAGGCCCGACCCGTCTTCATGTTCCAGGTGCTGGTATCGGCTCGTGTAGCTTGAGCTTGGACGCACGCAGCGTGCCCAACAAGGGTCAGGGAAAAGGGAAATGTCTGCTTCTGTTGCGGGGTGGGCGTGGGGGGCGGGAAGCACAGCGCAGCCAGCCCGTCGCCTGTCTCTCCGAGAGTGCGGGTGACTCGCGGTGTGGATTGTGCTGGGCCGTCTCTCTGCAGAACTGGGGTGGGGTCCGGAAGTCTTTCAGTAACTGGGCACGCGTGACCAAAGTAAGGGACCCCATGGCGTCCGAGCGGTTGAGTCTCTGGGGAGGGACGCCGAGGCAGGCGGAGTCGCGGCGGGCCCTTCCTCTCACTGTCGCTGGGCCCGGGTTCTCATCCCATCCTTTCTTTTCAGACTGGTTTGGCCTAGAGCTGCAGCTGAGGTCCAAGGAGACCGGGAAGATCTTTGTCAGCACCGAGTTCAAGTTTTACAACTGCAGTGCCCACCAACTGTAAGCACCTCTCAAAAGAAGCCGGTCTGGGTGCGGGTGCTGGGGTCCCCTCCTGTCTCGACGCTTCTGGGGCCCGTCTTCCCAGGGGACCCCGCATGTGTCAAGTTGAGCAGCGTCAGTCTCATGCAGTTACCCTTCATTCCGACCCCCTCACACTTCATGCCCAACTCAAACAGGGAGTCATGACCCAGAGCTGGAAGGAAAGCTCTCCAGTGTAGACGGTCGTCATGGCTTCGAAGGAAGAGGTTGGCAGTGAGTGGAGTTTAGTCTCAGTCCTGTAACCAAACAAGACACTCAGAGCTCAGAGCCAGATGTGTACATAGGTTCTCACGTGGGTGCAGCATGAGGCCAGAAGGGCTGGAGGGGCGGAGGGAGCCTCGACTCCAGTATGCAACAGATCCACCCTCAAGTTGGAGAGCGAGAGAGCAGACCATCCACCCTCAAGTTGGAGAGCGAGAGAGCAGACCACCCAAACCTCCACCCTCTGCAGCGGCTGAGCCCGGCGTAGCGCATCCTTACTCGTTGCGCGCATCCTCCCGGTAGGAAAAACGGAGGCGCAGAATCTGGGATCTTACACACTGGTTAGAGAGCGGAAACATGGTTCTTGCTGTGGGTCACGCGGGTGCTTCCTCACCACGGATGGACAGTAAAGGGAGAGGTCAGCACGTACCAGAGGGACTAATCGCGCGTTCCCTGGCCCCTCCTTCTCATTTCCCAGGAGCATTAGGCTTGGTCCTCACTCTGTTTTCATTTACTTGCCAAGTTAACATACAATCAGGAACCAACTAGTAAGGAGCCCACGAGTTAATGTTGTCCTAGGCTCAGCAACTAGAGCCGTGGGCATGGCGGCCGTGGGCATGGCGTGCCGTGGGCATGGCGTGCCGTGGGCATGGCGTGCTCTGCAGTCACAGCTGGGGTGGGATCTGTTTGCTGGGCATTAAAATAGACAAGTGAGCCGTCCCTTGTATCTGCTCTTCTCTAATCTTGATTTTGGATGAGAATCATCTGCTGGAGTTTTGGCATCTTCACAGTACTCAAGGAAGTAGACACGTCTGGGCGGTGTCGGGACAACTGGAATGAAATGTGGGAGAGACAGAGCAAGGGGTGGGATGCAGGCAGGGCTAGGAATGGAAGCGCAGGACGAGTGAAGTGGAACTGGTTGAAAGCCTTCCTCTCTGCTGCACGGACAGCTAGCCCAGCTGGGACGGAGCCTGTCGGCCACCACCCCATGCAGCGGTGACAGAGCCACGGTCTGTGCCAGCCATCTCCGTGACAGTCACGCGTGATGTCACCATATTCAGTGAATCATTTCTATGGCAACACAGATGCTGTCACGGGCGGCGTGTTTTACCAGCAAGGAAAAGAAAACCACAGGTCTCCTTGACAGCAAAGAGCATTTCATCGCTAAACAGGATCTGTCCCTCTCACTCCGGGAAGACGCAGCCCCAAGCTTTTAAATGTAAACTGAGGCCCAGAGATAATAAGCATCACAAGGCAGTGACAAGGTTAGGCAGCGGGCCAGGTTTAAGGCACATTTAGAATCCAACAATTTCCATTTTTCTTTAGTCCTTCGTCTTGACAAACCTCAGGCAGTCAGCGAGTACATGAAAGAGCTTTGGCCTGCTCTCAGAAAGTTAAGGAACTGGTCTTGACTGGCCTGGGGACAATGGGGTGCGCATGGCCCCCGGCAGCTCATGCTGGGGTTATCAGCCAGGGATCCCTGAACCGACCCCCACCACGCAGATGTACCAGGAGCCCCACCAGGTGGCGCCAGATTACAGACCTGGTTCCATTCACAACAGAGGAGTCTAATTCTTAAAAGGTCAGTCTGGAGAAAGGAGGAAGAGGAGGAAGACTAGCACCCCATTACTCTTCTATCACAATGGCCTAAGCAGGCGCTCTCTCTCTCTCTCACACACACACACGCACACGCACACGCACATGCACACACAGCATAGCACTCAAATACTATTTAAGCAATTGAAATAACAGGTGATTTACTCTCTTGAAAATAATGATCACCATTGTTCTTTCCAAAATCATTTTCTGTGTGAAACCTCACTGGCCTCAGACAGCCCTGAGAACTAGACAGGAATGCTTTGTTATAGACAGACAGAGAGACTTCAGAGCAGAGGGAGGGGCTTGCTCAGGGAGACCCCAGGGCTAGAAGTGAGACGGCATCAGACCTGCCTGACACCCTTCTGTGCTCTTGGCTGCTGTGTGATCAGCATGGTATGTTGGCATGTGTTTAAACACCAGCAATCAGAAAAAAAAATCTAGTTTGCAGGTTTACCAATTTCTGTGGTCGTAATGTTCCCACCATAGCCAATTTCAGGCTATCAGCATGAAATTCCAGCTTTCAAAATTCCTGAAAACACAAACCAATCCTGGCTTAGCTCACCATTGCTTCCTGAGTTAACTGATCCCCAAACAGTCCGAGTTTATCTCTAATTGTCTGGCCCCATGAGCATCTTGGATGGAAAAGCCAGTCTGCGGCTCTGAGAGGTGCTTCCCCGTGTGCGTCCTGAGGGTGAGACGAGATGCACGCAGGATAACCGACTCACCTTCACTGCATCCTCCTGCAGGTGCCTGTCCTGTGTCAACAGCGCCTTCCGCTGTCACTGGTGCAAGTACCGCAACCTGTGCACGCACGACCCCACCACCTGCTCCTTCCAGGAGGGCCGGATCAATGTCTCAGAGGTAAGATCTCTCCTTGGCATGGCCACGCCTCAGCAAACCAAGCAACTGCTCTCCTTGCTGGTCATTCCAGCATCTCACAGCCTTGCGTCTTGGCCCTGCCTGGTCACTTCGTCAGAGACGCCGACACAACCCTATGGAACCGCAAAATTCTTATGCAACAAATGGCCCCAGGCAGAGGCACATCTACCAGACTCCTAAGCCTGTGCATTCAGGAGTTTGACGTGCACGTGGTTAAGACTTACAGCTCAGAGAAGAGAGACCCAACCAGACAGGTCGGAAGAGCCCTTAGCTTGCTTTAGCCTCTTTCTCCTCCAATAGATACTTTTCATGCCAACTTTTTTTCCAACCCAAAAATTCATGATTCTTTGACTCTGACTGGGTGAGTGGCCTTGTAAAAAGAGAGAGAAATACAGAGAAATTCATCCACTGGGACGATCACGGCATTGCCAGAGTCCTTTCTATCATCTAGTGGAAGCTCCGTCCCCAAGCCTGGCCCACTTTGTCACTGAGAGTGGAATGCCGCACTCACCTTTCCTTTCTGTGACGCTGACATTCCCCGTGGCCCCGCGTGCCTAGTTCCCTGAAGCTTCCTGGACAGTTTCTTTCTTCTGACTGATGCCCTTTATGCCCAGTGGTGGCCAGTTGGGGCAGACACATGAGACCTTATGCGCTCATTCAAATTACACATGCGCACACAGACACACATTCCCTCTTGGTCTACCTCTTAGAAAATACGCGAATACGAGTAAGTAGCCGGTGCTTCCATGCACATGACAGCTTCTCTGGCGTCGTCTCCCCGGTGCTGGCTACAAGCCACTTAAGGCGAGGACCACATTGCGTCTTTAAATCCTCATCCTTCTATCTCCATATGAATGCTCGAAAACAAGTGTCCTGTGTCCTCTGCCTGAGTCCAAGCAGTGGATGTCGTGTCTGCCTGTCTGCACCAGAGGTCACAACATGGAGTTTCTGGGTTCACCGGTCCTGACAACTGTATTGGTCGCCCTCATAGCCAAACATAAAAAGGGAAACTTTGAGTGATTAAATGGATAAACCTGACCTTTCACTCCTCTTTTCTGAAATGATATGGATTCTATGCAATCAAGAGTAGAGACGCTCTATACTGACAGAGGTATAGGCAGCCCCATAACAAGCATTTAAGACAGACCTACTCAGCTAAATGTGGGAGTCACGTCCCCACCGTGCTAGGACACTCCAGGCAGAATTTTCCTGAGTCCTGGGCATGTGGGATGCTTCTCTGTTCTTTCGGGACACTGGAACTTAATTTCAGGCCTGGAATTCTGCGAGAGTTTGAAACTCACCTTCTCACTCAGAGAAAGGAACATAAGAGCCGCAGCCTCGGGCTTGTAGCAGAGTGTAGGAGCAGCAGGAGGATGGTGCCGGGAGCATGCTGTGGAGGGCCGGCAGGAAGGAGGGCGGCAGGGGAGACTGACCTGAAGTCTCAGCAACCGACCTTCATGATGTCGTCAGAAACGCTAAGGCCGCCTAGTAACCCAGTTGGAGGAGGGTCCTGAGCCCTGAAGTTGGTGAAGAAGGAACGGACAGGGAGCGACTCTCTTTCTTTCTCTTGGGCACCTGGCACGACTGACAGCTGGAGCAAGGGCCAGCCAGCATCACAGGAAGCAAGACGAACTGCCAGTCTTCAGAGGCTGAGCCCAGAAAGCCTGTTGAAAGCAGGCCCGAGCACACATCACTGAAGCACAGCTCCCCTTGGGCACCAGGCGGAGCCCCAAGCCTTACAGAGCCTTGACTGGAGAGACCCCGAGGACGGTGGGGGGCTGCATCTCTTTTCAGCCTCAGGGTCCGTCTGTGCTGCCAGTGCCTTGGCTGGAGACCAGGTCACTGTCTCCTTCATCTCCCTGTCTCCCCCTGGGATTAGTTGGGTGGCTGCTCTGCTCCTGCCGGGCACGCCGGCCCAGACACAGGAGTGGCTGCTGGCTATGTGGGAAGCCAGTTCTGTCCAGCTGCCAGCTTGACTCAACAGAGGAAGCAGAGGACTGTGTCCCGGCACGGTAGCGTGGGACACTTCTTTAACTTCCTGAAGTACTGCTGCAGTTCTTCAGAACCTTTCCTGACGTTGGAAAACGAGCAAAGATACATGCGCCAGACGCGTGTAAGGCCCAGCCCTTCAGTCAGGAGCCTGGCTGCCTGGCTGCAAATCCATTATATCTTTCACATTTTCAGTCAGCCCTGTCCCTGCCGTGACCTGCTGGAAACAGGTACAATTGGCTGGCTGAACGGTGGCACTCAGGAGGAGCCACACATCCGTAGACACTCAGGACAAGCTGCACATCCGTAGACACTCAGTACTAGCCGCACACTCTACACACTCAGTACTAGCCGCACACTCTAGACACTCAGTACTAGCCGCACACTCTAGACACTCAGTACTAGCCGCGCACTCTACACACTCAGTACTAGCCGCGCACTCTAGACACTCAGTACTAGCCGCACACTCTAGATACTCAGTACTAGCCACACACTCTAGTACTAGCCACACTCTAGATACTCAGTACTAGCCTCGCACTCTAGACACTCAGTACTAGCCGCGCACTCTAGACACTCAGTACTAGCCGCGCACTCTAGACACTCAGTACTAGCCACACACTCTAGTACTAGCCGCGCACTCTAGACACTCAGTACTAGCCGCGCACTCTAGACACTCAGTACTAGCCGCGCACTCTAGACACTCAGTACTAACCGCGCACTCTAGACACTCAGTACTAGCCTCGCACTCTAGACACTCAGTACTAGCCGCGCACTCTAGACACTCAGTACTAGCCGCGCACTCTAGACACTCAGTACTAGCCGCGCGCTCTACACACTCAGTACTAGCCGCGCGCTCTAGACACTCAGTACTAGCCGCGCGCTCTAGACACTCAGTACTAGCCGCGCGCTCTAGACACTCAGTACTAGCCGCGCGCTCTAGACACTCAGTACTAGCCGCGCGCTCTAGACACTCAGTACTAGCCGCGCGCTCTAGACACTCAGTACTAGCCGCGCGCTCTACACACTCAGTACTAGCCGCGCGCTCTAGACACTCAGTACTAGCCGCGCGCTCTACACACTCAGTACTAGCCGCGCGCTCTAGACACTCAGTACTAGCCGCGCGCTCTACACACTCAGTACTAGCCGCGCACTCTACACACTCAGTACTAGCCGCACGCTCTAGACACTCAGTACTAGCCGCACACTCTAGATACTCAGTACTAGCCACACACTCTAGTACTAGCCACACTCTAGATACTCAGTACTAGCCGCGCACTCTAGACACTCAGTACTAGCCGCGCACTCTAGACACTCAGTACTAGCCACACACTCTAGACACTCAGTACTAGCCGCACACTCTACACACTCAGTACTAGCCGCGCACTCTAGACACTCAGTACTAGCCATACAATCTAGACACTCAGTACTAGCCGCGCACTCTAGACACTCAGTACTAGCCGCGCACTCTACACACTCAGTACTAGCCGCGCGCTCTACACACTCAGTACTAGCCGCGCGCTCTACACACTCAGTACTAGCCGCGCGCTCTACACACTCAGTACTAGCCGCGCGCTCTACACACTCAGTACTAGCCGCGCGCTCTAGACACTCAGTACTAGCCGCACGCTCTAGACACTCAGTACTAGCCGCGCGCTCTAGACACTCAGTACCAGCCACATATCCATAGACACTCAGTACCAGCCGCACACTCTAGACACTCAGTACTAGCCGCACACTCTAGATACTCAGTACTAGTCGCGCACTCTAGACACTCAGTACCAGCCGCACACTCTAGACACTCAGTACCAGCCACACACTCTAGACACTCAGTACTAGCCGCACACTCTACACACTCAGTACCAGCCACATATCCATAGACACTCAGTACCAGCCGCACACTCTAGACACTCAGTACCAGCCACACACTCTAGACACTCAGTACCAGCCGCACGCTCTAGACACTCAGTACCAGCCGCGCGCTCTAGACACTCAGTACCAGCCGCGCGCTCTAGACACTCAGTACCAGCCGCGCGCTCTAGACACTCAGTACCAGCCGCGCGCTCTAGACACTCAGTACCAGCCGCGCGCTCTAGACACTCAGTACCAGCCGCGCGCTCTAGACACTCAGTACCAGCCGCGCGCTCTAGACACTCAGTACCAGCCGCGCGCTCTACACACTCAGTACCAGCCGCGCGCTCTACACACTCAGTACTAGCCGCGTGCTCTAGACACTCAGTACTAGCCACACATCCATAGACACTCAGTACTAGCCGCGCGCTCTACACACTCAGTACCAGCCGCGCGCTCTAGACACTCAGTACTAGCCGCGTGCTCTAGACACTCAGTACTAGCCACACATCCATAGACACTCAGTACTAGCCATACACTCTAGACACTCAGTACTAGCCGCACACTCTACACACTCAGTACTAGCCGCACGCTCTAGACACTCAGTACTAGCCGCACATCCATAGACACTCAGTACTAGCCACACACTCTAGACACTCAGTACTAGTCGCACACTCTAGACACTCAGTACTAGCCGCACATCCATAGACACTCAGTACTAGCCACACATCCATAGACACTCAGTACTAGCCGCACACTCTAGACACTCAGTACTAGCCGCACATCCATAGACACTCAGTACTAGCCACACATCCATAGACACTCAGTACTAGCCGCACACTCTAGACACTCAGTACTAGCCGCACATCCATAGACACTCAGTACTAGCCACACATCCATAGACACTCAGTACTAGCCGCACACTCTAGACACTCGGTACTAGCCGCACGCTCTAGACACTCAGTACTAGCCACATATCCATAGACACTCAGTACTAGCCGCACACTCTAGACACTCAGTACTAGCCGCACGCTCTAGACACTCAGTACTAGCCACATATCCATAGACACTCAGTACTAGCCGCACACTCTAGATGCTCAGTACTAGCCATACAATCTAGACACTCAGTACTAGCCGCGCACTCTACACACTCAGTACTAGACGCGCACTCTACACACTCAGTACTAGCCGCACACTCTAGACACTCAGTACTAGCCACGCACTCTAGACACTCAGTACTAGCCACGCACTCTAGACACTCAGTACTAGCCGCGCAGTCTACACACTCAGTACTAGCCGCGCACTCTAGACACTCAGTACTAGCCACATACTCTAGACACTCAGTACTAGCCGCACACTCTAGACACTCAGTACTAGCCACATATCCATAGACACTCAGTACTAGCCGCACACTCTAGACACTCAGTACTAGCCACATATCCATAGACACTCAGTACTAGCCATACAATCTAGACACTCAGTACTAGCCGCACACTCTAGACACTCAGTACTAGCCGCACACTCTAGACACTCAGTACTAGCCGCACACTCTACACACTCAGTACTAGCCGCACACTCTAGACACTCAGTACTAGCCGCACACTCTAGACACTCAGTACTAGCCGCACACTCTACACACTCAGTACCAGCCACACACTCTAGACACTCAGTACTAGCCGCACACTCTACACACTCAGTACTAGCCACATATCCATAGACACTCAGTACTAGCTGCACACTCTAGACACTCAGTACTAGCCACACACTCTAATACTAGCCACACTCTAGACACTCAGTACTAGCCGCACACTCTAGACACTCAGTACTAGCCGCGCGCTCTAGACACTCAGTACTAGCTGCACAATCTAGACACTCAGTACTAGCCGCACACTCTAGACACTCAGTACTAGCTGCACAATCTAGACACTCAGTACTAGTCGCACACTCTAGACACTCAGTACTAGCCACACACTCTAGACACTCAGTACTAGCCACGCAGTCTACACACTCAGTACTAGCCGCACACTCTAGACACTCAGTACTAGCCGCGCACTCGTAGACACTTAATACTAGCCACACATTCGTAGATTTTCTAGCTATAGTGCAGGTCTTAGTGCCTTCCCAGGGCTTTGCCATGAACATCACCTGAAAACTTGCTAGAAATTCAGATTCTTGGGTCTCATCCCTGATTTTGCTGAAGATAGAGAACCACTGTCAGATGGCATTAGTCAGTTCTCCAAACCTCCTGCAGCTGCCCATCATTCACTGCTGATGTCTGCAGTTACCCGGATGTCAGCAAGGCTACAGAGAACTCGTGCCTCCGGAAAGCTGACTGGTTTGCTGTCTGTAGAGAATTAGGGCCTGTGAGCATGTTGACATCCAAGGCCACGTGGCCACGCCATAGACGTGGTCACGAAGGTTCTGATGTGACTGGATCAGTGCAAGTCCAGGTGGAGGGCCTGCCCCTGGACGATGGCTCAGCAGGGCCATTTTCTGACAAAATCCCAGCAGTGTTTAAGGCTTACCTGCCGCTCCTGCCACAGGCCGCTAGGCACTTTCAAGCACAGACCTGACAAGGGAGATGGCCATGCGGGATGCCTCTCAGAAATAGGAACATTAGTAACTAACACCTTTGGACGTTGATTGAATATGAAATACTTTATTCGTATATAGATTTCATTTAGTTTTAATTACTTACAAGGAGATTCAGTTATAGACAAACTGAGGCTTAGTTTTCTCATGTTCATAAAATGTGCAGATGTTAGGCGTCAATCCAAAGTGGCCTCAGGCGAGCTCACATCTCAGCTTCTGAAGAACATCTGCAATGCATGCGTCCACATGTGCGCACACAAACACTTGCATATAGACACACAAAAGCGCATACAGGCATGAAGACATATGCACATGCACACATGTGCACCCCCTACAAAGCACATGCACGGGCGTGCACACACGCACGCACACTCAAGAAATGTGCAGCACTCGTGTTAACAATTAGCTCACCCTGCCCTCATGGCACAATCTCTGCAGGCGCCTCTCTCATATCATCTGTCAATCAGGCATCACTGACACAGTTTTTTCAGGCAAGACAGTGAATTCCAATTGAGCCATCTCTCAAGCAGTTTTAGGGGCACTAAGCCAAACCTTTCCTCCGCCCGTAGCCCCACAATTCTCTGATTGCATGGGTTGTATCGGGCCGGGATGTGATATTAACAGGCAGTGTGAAGATGCACAGTCTTCAGCCTTGAAAACTCATCTCCCTCCATGGCTAAGCTAGCCTAGTGAGATATAGATACGTAAATATTTTCTTTGCACTCCTTCCCAAGGGAAAGATAGAACCAAATAAATCCGATTAGTTTCTCAGAATACTGGCTACTCTATCTCTTCTCTCTGAAGTCCAGTAGGTAAGGATAATGCTATTCCACGTGGGAGGTCATTCTGAGGAGTAACAGGTCTGCAGCACAGAATCTGGCAGAGCAAACGAAACCAAGTGGGCAGCAAGGCCCTGAGAGCCACAGGGCACTGCCCAAGGCATGCCTGCGCAGCAGCCGCTGCTTTCTTTTGCCTGCAAATAGAAGAAAAATCCTCTCTTTTCTGATCCCAGTGCAGTCATCAAATAAGCAAGGCTAAAAACATGCTTTTTTCTTCTGAGATAATCTTGAGCCTATATGGACATTGGAGAAGACCCTAATTGTTTTCTGCTTTTAAAAGTCCCAAAAGAGCATAGTCAAGTTTTCTTAATTTTTAGACTACTCTTTTAAAGCGATTCATACAGATACTTATGACCTCTGCTCATGACTCATCAACCTCAGGCTGGACTGGTTTAACCCAGCCAACAACACACCCACACACGTGTATCTACAACCCCTCCTTGCATTGGGGGGGGGGGGCGGGGAGGGGGAGAAAGGGATCGTGTCTGAAATTCCTACAGAAGCCAACTCCACAAATAATCAAGTCCTCTGTAACCTACACACAGTCTCTCTTACCCCTTAAATCATCTTTGGATTCTTTATTTAGAGAATAACTGCAATCTGTATTCCAGTACAGAGTAATTTTGAACAAATATTGGTCCTTGGTTGATGAAATCTATAGACATAAGGCTCTATGGGAAGGTTTTTGTCATCAAAGTTAAAAGGATTCTATGACTTGTTTACTACCTCAGACATGCTTCCTAAAGCCACTTTTATGATCTTGCTACTGAAATTTAAATTTATTCTCTGAGCTCATTAGAGAAACAGCTCATCCTTTAAACTGTTGTGAATTTCAATCTCTCTCCCCTTCTATAAACACATGTGTGCGCTCACACACACACACTCACTCACACACATGCACACATACACACATGCACTCACATGCACACACATGCACACATACACACTCACACGCATGCACACACTCACATGCACACACACTGATACACACATGCACACACTCTCACATGCACGCACACACTCACATGCACACATACACACGCACACATACACACGCACACACTCACACTCACACACTCACACTCACACGCACACACTCACACGCACACTCACACGCGCACACTCACACGCACACTCACACACGCACACTCACACATGCACACTCACACACGCACACTCACACACGCACACTCACACACGCACACTCACACACGCACACTCACACACGCACACTCACACATGCACACATACACACTCACACACATACACACTCACGCACACACTCACACGCACACACTCACATGCACACTCACACACGCACACATACACACTCACACACTCACACGCACTCACACGCACACACTCACACGCACACACTCACACGCACACTCACACACGCACACATACACACTCACACGTGCATACACTCACATGCACACTCACATGCACACTCACATGCACACTCACATGCATACTCACACACATACACACACATGTACACACTCACACGCACACACTCACATGCACACACTCACATGCACACTCACACACATACACGCACACGTACACACTCACATGCACACACGCTGACACACTGACACACACCCACACACTCACACGCACACACACTCACATGCACACACTCGCACGCACACACTCTCACATGCACACCTTTATATGTCAGTGTTTTTCTATCGTACATTAAAAATCTAATTGTTGTATTCGATGTTGATTTTTAGTCACTGACAGCACACGTACCCTTTGCTGCGGGAACCCTGGGTTTTTCTAAAGTCTGTGTTTTTTTCTGGCTCTCAGTATATGAGAGACTTGTCAAGAGGCCTTCAGGGAACGAAGTAAAAGTGCAGTAAAGAGCAATCTATGAGCCAGCCGCTTGAAGGACTGACTGTTGGCCACTGCCCATCTGTCTTGGGACAGTTAGGATCCTGGCCATCAACAGAAATGCTACCTACCAAAGTCTTCCTCTGCAGCCACCTAACAGACCCTGGGGTTGTCCCAGCTCTCAGACGACAGGTCTCCATAGGAAATCCCTCTGGGTCCAACTCCATGAAATCCTCATGGCTTCTTGGTAGATGAGGTCGGGTCCACTGGGCGATCCCATGGCTTCAAAAGCAGCCCGGCACTGGGAACCAGCCCCTCGAGTCTCCTGACAGCCAGAAGCAAGCCTCCTCGTCCCCCACCAGCCTCCAAGGACAGGCCAACAGAAAGCAGCATCGAGACCCTTTTATCTGCTGCTTCTTCACCTCTCGCTCCTACAAAGAGCCGCCAAGTACCCACCGTGCATCCGACCCAGCATGAAGACGCGGATGTGGGCGGAGCAGTACTCGCAGCGCAGTAAGGGAAGCGAGCCTGCAGGAACTGCTCCCTGGCTGCAGGACCACCGGGGGGCAGACAGCGAAGCGGACGAGCAGGCCAGCCTTACGGAAGCTGAGTCAAACTAGAAGACCAAGAGACTAGCTGCGTGGTTATGTGGAGGCCCGGCAGGGAGCGGAGAGGGGGAGGAAGCTAGACTCTGACTGGCAGAAAGTCTTGTACAAAGACCTAGAAGTAGAGCCAATAAGGGAAATGGCGCCCAGAGCTCCCTGTGTGTCCCGTATGACGTGGCCAGATATGCAAGGGTCAGCAGGCCTAGAGACCAGTCAGACTGCGCTGGCTCTACAGCTGGAACCAGAAAAGAGAAGGGACCATGTAGGTCCACACCATGCGGAAGCCGCTGACCACATGGTGAATCTCTGGCGGAGACAGCTGGTTCAACACTGCCTGTGCGGCTCAGGCTTCAGACAGGGGAGGCCTCTGGCATCCGGAGAGGACAAGGCTTCTCCTTGGACGTGCTCATACCCTGCAGAAGCCCAGCGGTCTCAGTCCCAGGGCAGCAAATGCCAGCCGTATCTTCATGAGACAAGTCCTCAGTGTCCAGGAGCCAGTCCCAGGGGACAGGAGGGCAGGGCTCTCCCCGCAGGAGCTAACAGTCAGGGTGGCCTGGGACCTGGTCTTCCAGACCCCGAGCTAAAGAAAGCCGACTTGCCCACCTGCCCTCCCCGTCCTTCCACCTCGTTCCTGTTTGGGTTTTGTTTTCCAAAGCAAGGCGGCTTTTCACGCAGGGCCTGGTAATGAAAAAAGATAAAGAGCCAGAGCTGCGCTTGGAGGGCTTGATGCCCTGCGGGAAAGGCCGGCTCATCTGGAGCGGGCATACTGAAGCTGCCCATAACCACCGGCCACCTCCAGCGTGTGGCAGTGTGAGGGTTGGGGTAAAGCCAGAGGTGGGAACACGGGCACACGCAGGCTCACGCAGGCTCATTCATCCAGTGCCTGCAGGTGCGTGGAGATAAATTCCCAAGCTAAACACAACCAGACTAGGACAGTTTGCAGCGTGGTCCGTTTCAGAGCCCAGGCGGTAGGAGCGCGTTCGTCCTCCTCACTGACCTGCCGTGCCCCTGACGTGAGGGACAGCCCGTCTCCCGGGTGTCCCCTCCCCGGAACAGGAGGGTGTGCCCTGGCTTGTGTGCGCAGGAAGCTACAGCCGAGGCTTGATGGCCCTCTCTTCTCCCCAGGACTGTCCACAGCTGGTGCCCACGGAGGAGATCCTGATCCCAGTCGGGGAGGTGAAGCCAATCACACTCAAAGCGCGAAACCTGCCGCAGCCGCAGTCGGGCCAGCGGGGCTACGAGTGCGTCCTCCGCATCCAGGGGGCCGTGCAGCGGGTACCTGCCCTGCGCTTTAACAGCTCCAGCGTCCAGTGCCAGAACAGCTCGGTAAGAGGGGCGCGCCCAGCGGGCCCGCCCTCACCCGTAGGCTGCACCCGCAGACCCCAGCAGACCCAGGAGCAGGAGTTAGGGCAGCACCCTAAGGCCCTGAGCCCGCACTTCCGGGGAGACGGCCCTCGAGAGGACCCTACTGGCAAAGCTTGTCATTTCGGGGTCCCTTCTGAGGTTACAGAGCATATTTTTGCCTTCGTGGAAACTTAGACAAAGGTAGTGAGCTCCATTCAATACCTGCTTCCCACACTGTGTGTGTGTGTGTGTGTGTGTGTGTGTGTGTGTGTGTGTGCGCGCGCGCCCGTGCACTACAGGGCAATGCCAGCAGGAGGGTGGACAGGAGGGTGGGAAGAACCCGAGCATTTCAGGAGCCGTAAGGGTTAAACCTTCCCAGAATGGCAGACAGAAGCACGAGGTGTTTAATTATAATTCTAGCCCAGAGAAGATCTTTTTATCTGCCAACTCCCTGTCTCTGTCTGTGGGGGGTCAGCTCGAAGATGGGGAACCTGACAAAGGTGTTGAGGGAAGCTAATTCGCCTGGGAGAGATAAAGAGAATCTGGGCCTCTTATCAGGGAGCTGTCAGATTCTGGGGTCACAGGCGCTTGATAGAATTTGTAATCGGCGGAAGGCCGCCCAGCGCACCGGGAAGCCAGGCTGGGAAGAACCAAGCACGGCAAGGAGGAAAGCGGGTAGCGTGCCTTTCAGAGTTAAGTGGCCAGTGGCTGGGCGTGGGCAGCCCTCGAGAGGGGCCTACCTAGGGGTCTGCACAGGGGCCCGGTGACTGACCATTGCGAGGAGCCTTCAGGCTTGGCATCCTCTGTAAGGTCAGCAGAACAAGAAAAAGTAGACTCTGCCCAGTCGGAAGCCTTTCTCCTGAGGTCATAGTGGATCATCTGGACAGCAGTGGACACGTCTCCCAGATGGACACTGACCCCAGTGAGGTTCACGTGCAGAAGGAAAGGACGCATTCAAAAAACAAATAAATAAGGAGAGTAATTGAGGAAGACGTCTAAGGTCACCCTCTGTCCTCTACATACGCAGTTACACATGTGCACTGGTAGCCACAGGAACGCCGTCACAAAAAAGGAAGAAAAGAGAGGGGAAGGGAGGAAGAAAGGAAGGGAGGGAGGAAGCTACGTGCCCATAGCCACGTGTCCTGGTCCAGACTCGGGGGATAGAGGAACAAAAGGGGAGCCGTCTTTGGTCCCCTAGACGCATGGACCTTGCTACCAAAAGACACGGCTCTTCCTGGGACGCCCTAGAATACAGTCAGAAAGATGACAGCGGCAGACCCAGGCTGGGGGCTGGCAGGCCGGACACCGGGAGAGCAACAGCTGCTGACTTAAGGGACAAGGGCAAGCGCAGGACTTCGGCAAGAGAGACAGGTGACATGAGCCTGGTCAGATCACAGACAGCCCTAGGTGGCTCCTGAGGGCTTAAGGGCCAGAAGTCAGGGAAAGGGCATTGTGGGGTTCCTTTGGGCAGCACAAAGGGTCTCTCTGCGCCCAGCTGCCTGTGACAGAGCCCTTAAGAGACGTGCGCCCTGGCCTCCTTGCAGTACCAGTACGACGGGATGGACATCAGTAACCTGGCAGTGGACTTCGCTGTGGTGTGGAATGGTAACTTCGTCATTGACAACCCTCAGGACCTCAAAGGTAAGCAGCAGCCACCGGGTGCAGATCTGACCTTTCCCGCGACCCCAGGAGAGGATGGGGCTGTGGGATCAGAGCACCCCGTCTGCCAGGGAGCGCCTCAGAAGCTCCTAACGCGGCATTCCAGCCACCACAGGAGTCCTGTCAGGAGCCTGTTTCCTTACCAGCAGAGCGTCCGCCGGGCCACGCGCGCCCTTCTCGCTCCTGGAGGCGTTGACCCGGGGGACAGCGGCAGAGCACCTGCCAACCTCCCTGGAGACACAGATCCTGCTTCCAACAGGCTCTTTCCCTGTCCTCGGCCCTGGTCACGGTCTCCACACAAAGGCCTAGCAGCTGTGCTCCTGGCCCGCGGGGGGCGGGAGGGCAACGTCTGGAGCAAAAATGCCGAGTCAAAGAGGCCGGCTGGAGGCAGAAGGGACTCCAAGAGGTCAGCCGTGGTGGGCCTGTGCCCACGGCGGCTCTTCAGAGCGGCCCCCGCTTACCATGGAAGGCACTCACTCAGTGGTTCTTTGGAAATCGTGTTTATTCACCACCAATCTGAGCGTGTAGCATCGTTGTTCCCATCCTGTGGATAAGACAGTTGATTGATTCAAAGAGACTGCAAGACCAAGAGCATCAGATGGCAGGAGCCAGGATTTGAACCACAGCAGTCTGATTTCAGTTCTGTCTTTTACTTTAACCATGACCCAAATGAGAATACGTTGCGCCTGCCTGACTGGAAGGGGGATTTGAAAACCCACCCTCAGCTGTAGCCACGCATCTCGCTGTGCTTCACGTAGCTGGAGATGCCACAGCACCTGCTCCCCAGGCGCCCCACTGAAGCCGGCGCTGTGGAACGAGGACCCAAGGGGGACACTGAGCCGGGGGTTGGGTCGTGGTTGGTCCCCAATTCTGGCTCCCAGGCCGAGTGTTTTCCACTGCCAGGATGCAGGTGTTTTCCTTGCCGAGGGTCTGGGCTGAAATCCTAGAGGTCGGAGGGAAACAGCCATGTCCAATCTGAAGGCTCATTTTTTCCTGATGTTTGCAACTCTGTAGGTGTCCAGGTAGCCCTCCCCTGCCTTATCTCCACACTTACACCACCAGATCCTGAGTCTGAGGGGAAGCTGTACATTGTGTTGGGGGCCACAGGCCACCGCATTTAAGGACTCGGGTTCCGCACTTCCACTTGGTCAGTACGAGTTCAACTAGATGCGACGCTGCGTCCAGTGCCCGGTGTCCCCCGGGTGTGGGGAGAGGAAGCCTGCTTCAGGCCTCTGACCAGCTCGTGGCTAGAGACTGTGGCCACATTTGCAAATGCTCCATCAGTGCTTGCTCAGGGCTTTCGACCCCCATCTCCTGTCCTGTGTCCTGGAGACACAGGCGCGAAGGTTCTAGAACTTCAGATACCTTGTGGTCTTGCTGCTGGACAAAGAAGCAGGAAAGAACAGAAGCAGCGGATTGACCTGTGGAAGAATGAAAACGGCCTTCCCTGAAGCGCCTGACCTCCAGCACAGCACGCTGCTAGGTCGAGGGCATGTAGGTCAGCTTGGACAAGAAATGACCTTCATGTCATTTGTATAGACACGCCCCAGACCCCACTGTGGGGCGCTGCAGGACCCCCAAGGATGCTTAGCAGCCATGCCCGCATCCCCTCTGAGTCTGGCTGCAAGGTACCCGGATCCACACGGATCCTTCCACAGAAGGGCTGGTGTTTACGCAGAACCACGTATCATCTCAGTGCGTGCTGGAGTGCCGGGGCTGGACACGTGTTCCACGCTGCTGTTTGCTAAGGATTGACGATGGGAATTAGCTGTGTGGTGTTCAGTACGGTGCATTCAGAGTTCATGAATGTGGAGAGATGACTTGCTTTTCAAGAGAATGTATTTGGGCCTCTGAGCGCAGCAACCTAACAAGCAAGGACCAGGTGCAGGGGGTGCCCAGCTTTGCCAGGTTTCTCTAGGGCTCCTGAGTCAGGAGGAGAAAAAAACACATTTATAGAAGGCACACGTGGTTGATAAGGAGCCAGCGAGACCACTTTGTGGACACAGGCCTCATCCACAAAGTCATGGTCGGGCTCTGTCCCCCTCTTTCCAGCAGTGCCTCCCACTGCCAGCCACCTGGAGTTCCTTTAGGCACAGACCAACTCCTGTCCAGACCCCATGATTTCCAGGACAGCCTCACAACCCACTGCAGTGGCAGATTCCGGCTTGGGGTCTGCGCCCTAGCAGCTGCCAGCGTCATGCATCTCTTTGAGCTTCACTTTTACCCACGAAGAAGAAACGAGGCCCTCCCTCTCGAAGAGAGCCCCGTGGGAGCGGCGGCGCCCGAGAACCAGCCTGAGATCAAAGCGAAGATGAGGAGCGTGTGGAGGAGCGTCTGGTCCGTCGCGGGCTGCCGAGTGCGCATCACGCAGCATCTCACTCGGCCTCCCCAACCCAGTGATTCCTCCATGTTAGAGCAGACAAGCGAGGCTCAGGACGTTAAATACTTTGTCACCCTGCTAGGAAGTCGCAAAGCCACAATTAAAGCTGAGCTCTGATTCAGCCTATGGGCAAAACTCTCCATTCACATTATTTTCTGCTGGGTCTTTAAGCGACTGCCTGGCTAGGAGGGTTAACAGCGTTAATTCCGTGTGCGTTGCTCTCGCGTTAGTGAGGGTCCACAGAGCTTCATGGAGCAGGGAGCAGAGGAGGGTGTGGAGCCCGTCTCCCCAGCTCCATTCACGGCCGCCCTCTCGTTGCAGTGCATCTGTACAAGTGCGCGGCGCAGCGGGAGAGCTGCGGCCTCTGCCTCAAGGCGCACCACAAGTTCTCGTGCGGCTGGTGCAGCGGCGAGCGCAGGTGCGCTCTGCGGCAGCACTGCCCAAGCGCCTCCAGCCCCTGGCTCGACTGGTCCAGCCACAATGTCAAGTGCTCCAACCCCCAGATCACCGAGGTAAGTCCCACCACGCTCTGAAGAGAGCAGCCGGCCAGAGCCCTGGGAAGAGCTGTGGGGGAATCCCAGGGGGTGTACTTAGCATGCAGCACGGAAGGACTCGTGTCCTGACGGCCCGTGCACAGGCACACAGACATGTTTACAGTGCACCGTCTCGGATGCCCGATGTGGGTATGTGTCTGCATGTTCGTGAAGGAAGGCAGAGCCCATCCATCTGCCAGACCAACTGATCCAAAGGTCACAAGAATCGGCTGTGTTGCAGAGAGCCATTCAGGAATCAGGCTTTGCTTTTCTCAGCAAAATGTGATTTCAGGAGCATCAGTTAGTTCAGAGGCGCAAAGTCGGAACTAGAATAAAGATGCGGCATAGTTATCTATCTTACCATTTGCCAGGGTTTTGTCTTAGTCGGGATGTGTTTGTACATTTTAATGGGACCAAGTAGGTAATTAATTATATTGAGGAAAATGATGTTTCAAAAATAGCAAATTGCCAAGGAAGAGAGCGGTATGCTGTGGAGGGAATGAACCCTAGTGCGAGTGGTTGAAGGGAGACAGCGGTGTGCTGTGGAGGGAATGAACCCTAGTGCGAGTGGTGGAAGGAAGACAGTGGTGTGCTGTGGAGGGAACGAACCCTAGTGTGAGTGGTTGAAGGGTACAGCCACATGTACGCCCCTTGTCATTTCACTCCCTAGCCTGTAACTGTCGCTTTGGTTCGAAGCTGAGCCGCGCATCCCTTGTGCTGACCAGCAACGAAGGCCTGGAAAGGGAGGTGTCCAGGAGCTCTGGGGACTTAGGGAAGTGGGAAGGGCTGCCTTCCTGCTGATGGGCAGCCCTTCCTAAGTCGCACAGTATGGGGAGACGCCCTGAGCTCCCCTCTGATCCAATGGGAGCCTCAGTTCAGTTCAGGAAACAAACACCTTGAGATCGAAGGAATGTTGTAACCTTCAAATGGATTGTTTGAACAGGAAGCAAATATTTACTTGATGTGCTCAGCTTTGATACATCTAATCCTTGCAGCAACTGTGGGAGGCTGAGTGTACTCATGTCTGATGCACCAATGAATGAAACGAAGGCCCTAAGCTCGCACAGTAGACAAGTGGCGGAGCTCAGATGTAATTGCAAAATCTCCTGAAAGTTCTCTATAGGTTGCCCAAAAGACATAAAGCTAGGGGTGTTTCCCCTTGGTCACCACCACTCCTTCCTGGTGAAGACATGTCAAGGAAGTCCCCCCACATCAAATGCTACACTGTAGGCAGTGAGCCCCCCGTGTAGGCAGTGAACCTCCCCGTGTAGGCAGAGAGCCCCCCGTGTGGACAGAGAGCCCCCCGTGTAGGCAGAGAGCCCCCCATGTGGACAGAGAGCCCCCCGTGTAGGCAGAGAGCCCCCCGTGTAGGCAGAGAGCCCCCCGTGTAGGCAGAGAGCCCCCCGTGTCTGCAGAGCCCCGTGTCTGCAGAGCCCCGTGTCTGCAGAGCCCCCCGTGTCTGCAGAGCCCCGTGTCTGCAGAGCCCCCCGTGTCTGCAGAGCCCCCCGTGTCTGTAGAGCCCCGTGTCTGCAGAGCCCCCCGTGTCTGCAGAGCCCCCCGTGTCTGCAGAGCCCCGTGTCTGCAGAGCCCCCCGTGTTTGCAGAGCCCCGTGTCTGCAGAGCCCCGTGTCTGCATCAGCGCAGTGAACATGGAGTGCGGCTGTCTGTCCGCTCTCCACGTGGAATAGACACTCCGGCGACCCGCCCTGCGCCGAGGCAGCTTCGCTGCAGTCCGTCCCTCCCTCTGATGCGGCCTGTGACCGGGCTGCTGACTTTCCGGATGGGCGCAACCTTCTGCATGGAGAGCTGCATTCCAGCTGCTTGGGGCGCCAGGCCTTCTCCTCCGCTAATGTTTCTTGGGACGGCTTGCCTGGAACATGCTCTATTCCTAGCTCTGGCTGGCTGGTGAACTTGCCAGTCCAGCACCCGCGTGCCAGGGAGCTTCAACCAGACAGGGACTCTGTCCTCAGCACCCCACTCTGGGGGCCCTGGGTCCGCACAGCTGACGCCGCTGCTCCCGCGGCCTGGCCTGACGCCGCTTGCTTGTGGCCTATCTGGGCTCCTGCTACGTCTGCCTGTCCTGCTCACTGACCAGGCACTGGCGGCGGTCGCTTGGTTCCCCCGAGGCACAGAGGGCTCATTAACCCCTGAGGTCATCAGGCTGTAATTGGCTTTCCCAGTGAACTTCTCGCAGGAGTCAGAGAGGCTCTCCGTCTCCTTCGGTGGTCTTCATGTCGAGACTCTAGAGACATGACGTTGCATCTCGTGGGTCCATCTGTCTGTGCTTCAAGCCCCCCAGGGACATCACTCTGGACAGGACACAGAGCACCCAGCCTGGGCAGCCGTCCCCTGGCAGGTCACGTTTCTTTCATGTTGCATCCTGTCCCCACCTGACCCTCCTTTTCATATCAAAGTCATCTTTTTATCTTTTCCTTCAACTTTTTAGTTTTGAAATAATTTCAAATTCATAAGAAGGTACAAAAATAGTATAAAGAACTTTCATATTCCCTTCACCTGGTTTTCCAAAGTTGGCATCTTGTGTAACGACAGTGCAATGCCAACTAGCATTGATGCGACATCACCACCCATGTCTCCGCTGCATCACGTCTCCACTACACCAGCACTTTCCTGGTTGTCTAGTGATGCTTTTTCCGGTGCAGAATCCAAGTCAAGACCTGATCTGGAATCCAGTGTCATGTCTCCGCAGTCCTTGAAACCATGATCCAGGCAGCTATAATGTCCAACGTCCCACAGTTTGGGCGTGTCAAATACTTCCTCATGGTTTAATTCGGGTTTTACACTGTTGGCAAGAAGTGCTGAGAGAAGGGACCTGACACTCTGTTGAGGGCTATGTGGACATTCCCGTCATGGGTGCTCTGAGAAAAAACATGACAGTCATGGTCTTTATGAATAGAATGGAATAAGATGCACAGTTCTTATTGATATGAACAAATGAATGGCCAGTGGGTGGGAGTTACTTTTTTATGCTAGAATCTCAACCAAGAGATGCAGAAAGAAGAATGGAAGTTGAAATCATTACCGTTTGCACCAGCAACTGCTTCTAGCAGGACTGGTCCAGGATGCGGGCATCAGTAGGTAGCAGGATGCGGGCATCAGTAGGTAACAGGATGCGGGCATCAGTAGGTAACAGGATGCGGGCATCAGTAGGTAGCAGGATGCGGGCATCAGTAGGTAGCAGGATGCGGGCATCAGTAGGTAACAGGATGCGGGCATCAGTAGGTAACAGGATGCGGGCATCAGTAGGTAGCAGGATGCGGGCATCAGTAGGTAGCAGGATGCGGGCATCAGTAGGTAGCAGGATGCGGGCATCAGTAGGTAGCAGGTCAGTGGGAAGCAGACGCTTACCAGCCCTGCGCTGAGGTGAGCAGCGATCACAGCTCATGTTCCCATGGCCTCCCTGGCCTCCTTTCTGGGCATTTTTTTGGCAGAAATGCTTTGTTCGAAGCTTTAAGAGCCATCAGCTTTTTCTTTACCTTTCTTGGCTGCCCCTTCTTGCAGGCAAAGTTCCTATTTGGTAAACTGGTCATTGGGCTTCCATGGGCCCAGTGCCCTTTTGCGCAGATCTCCTTGACTTCAAAATGTGTGTCCGCTTTAGTACCAGCACTCGGGGCAACCAGCAGTGGAAGGGGGAGAGAGGGTCCCTGAGGGCCTTGCCCACCCTGGTGATTAGCAGCATCTGAAGCAGCGACATCCTGCCTGGGAACAGAGAACCGAATGAGATGACCTCAAAGAAGCTTTGCTGGAGGGAGAGAAGAGGGCTCAGAAGCAGTGAGATGGACAGCTGCTGGTCCTCCCACCCCACTGTCTCCTTGGCAACCAGGCCCACCCCCAGAGGCCCATCAGTTCCAGAAGCTTCATGTAGGACGAGTTGTACAGCCTACTGAATTTCCTGGTTTGCATAAACCTGAGGTGAGGACCCCCTCAGGACTCGCCGTCTGCCCCTCGCTGGCTCGTGGTGTAAAGAGGGTGCTGTGCTCGCCAGAGGCCTCCCGGGCTGCGTCCAGTTCCAGCTGTCCCTGGGGGCCTGTGTGCGTGTCACTGTTCCAGCTCAGGGGCATGCCGAGGCTGGGAACCCCGAGAGTCCCCGCACCAGTTACTGCATCCCCAAGCCGGGCCAAGGGAGTGTGCTCTGAGCCCCCCGTGGAGACTTTCTCAAGAGCCAGGGGCAGGCGGGTCCAGGAGAGCAGGAGAGGAGACGCAGTGTGTTCTTAGGAGAAGAAACTTGAGGAAGGAAAAGGGACTCTGGCGTGGACGTGTCCAAGCTTATCCGAGGGCGGCTGTAGTCACACACACTGCCCTACACAACAGAAATGTATTGCGTCTGAGGTCTGCAAGCTGCAAGGCCCGGTCGGCATGAGGACTAGGTCGTCTGTAGGCCGTGAGGGAGGCTCTGTTCTGGCCCTTCTCCCAGCAGCACACACCTCTCCTCGTGCCCCTCTGTGTGCCTGAAACAGACGCGACACCTTCCAATAAGGATGCCAGCTGTACTGATGCAGGTCTGCCTTCATGACTTCCCGTTCATGTGATCGCCTGTCTGAAGGCCCTTGCGTCCACATAAGGGCACATGCGGTGGGGCCAGGATTCAGCCCTCAGCTGTGAAGGGGAAGATTCACTCCAACCATCAAAGAGGCTCAAGAGGAGGGTCACCAGGATAGGAGCTTTTTGTCTCTTAAGTGAGTCCTGAGTTGCTGCTGCTGCCTGCTAGCTCTGCACTGGAGCTTGTCACAGGCCTGTCCCCACACAGCCCCGCCCTGAGCACTGGCCACCTGGAAGGAAGAGGACTGCAGCACTGGAGGGCACATGCCTCGGGCCACCGCGGTGGAGCCAGCATTCTCAGTGTCTGCATGACACGACGGTTTCCCTTCAGGAGGCCTCTGTTTACCCCCGCCTCACCCTCCAGACAGAAGCCGCTGGGCACTGCTCTCAGGGAAATAAGCAGTTGACACAAAGTCACACGTCTGGCTAGTGGCCGAGCATCATCATGCCAGAGGGTGTTCTGTGGCCACGTTCACCTACCTCACCCCGCCCACGTGCACCTCTGTGTTCAGGATCGAAATCCTCCTGGAGACACCAGCAGATACCAGACACACTGGGCATCTTGCCACCCTTTGAAATGAACCTTCAAGTTACCCACACCTAATTGTCTCCTACGCACAATTAGGTGCAGACTCTTTCCCGTCCGTGGAGAAAACAGGAAGCTTGGGGTGTGTGGGCCTTGGGGCAATCATTGTTGCCCTGGTTGTCGCAAGAAGCTCCTAGACTTCATGCACTTGACCTCTGTCCACCACGCAATAGCGGGACGCCTTGATGGGGAGCCCAGAGAAGGGGCCCAGGTAGCACACAGCCAGGCAATACAGTCACAGGCCAGAATAGAAACCAGGAGAGGCAAAGCAGAATTTGAGAGTTAGGGGAGGAATCCCAGAGTTGCCGCTTGGGACGCTGCACACTTAAGATGTGACAGTACATTCCTGTGTGTTCCTGGAGTTACCTCTGCCTTGCCTGGCAAGGGTACGTGGGGGACAGAGGGTCTAGAGTTCTCTCTCCATTAACCACAGCACATATTCTACTTTATGAATTTTTCAGCCTTAGTAATTTGTCCAACCTCACTAGTACATACTTGGAAATATACATTCCCGTTAATATTATCATAGGTACATGTACCTGGGACAGAAAATCAAGGGAAGGAAAAAGTGTATGTTGCCCTCCACAACCAAGCTTAAATAAGTTCTGGTGCCTGGTAGTTTGAGATGAGCCCCCTCTTGTGGCCCCCTGTCCACATGCCTAGGCGATTGCTTCTGCCCGACTCTACCAGATGCCACGTGTTGCTGGATCTTCTTGAGAAGCGGCGCAGTCACAGCTTTTATCCACAACTGCACCACATCTCCTTAGGAAAGGCCAATGCCACCTGCCTGGATCAGCGCAACTCACTGCAAAGTCAACAGAAAAATGATAAAATAAGGAAGTCAGTCGGTTTTCCTGAGAAACAAGCGAGCACTCTGATCTCGTTCCTGTGTTTGCAGGCCTCATTAATATAACATCGCTGCGACAAACAGCTAACGGGGTGTGGTGTCGGATGAATCATGAAGCTACTCTACTGAGATAACAATTAGACGAGCCAGTAAGAAGTCACACTACGCAGGAGAACTGGCCCTGCCAAGCCATCGATTCTTATGAGCCACTCTGTAAGGCTCTGGCGACCAGACCGTGTGGCACGCGCACTCACACGCACATGTGCTCTTACACACACTCATGCGCATACGCAAGCTAGAGACACGTGTGACCATTGCTGTCGGAACCCAGCGCCCAGGTGCATTTGGGAGCCAGGACGGGATGTGCATCCTTCCAGTCAGAAGCACAGCGAGTGAACAGAAAAGCCAGTGCCAGGACTTCTTGGGTAGCAAGGAGAAGTGACCTCCGCCAAGGGAGCCGGCGCTGGCAGAGGACCCGAGGGGAGGCTGAGGCAGGTGCCCACGTCTGGCACCTTGAGCTCTGCAGAACTGGGGCTCACTGTGGATACTAAGCGACAAGCTGCATTTTCCCAGTGCGTTCTGCCTCTTGTGGGTCACTGAGTGCTCCTAGCTCACTGACAGGACAGGGACGTGTCTGGGCTTTAAGCGAGACACAGTGGGCGAGCCAGCACAGTTCTTACTTGTGGAGACGTGGCAGATGCCACTCCAGAACAATCCCCTACTCCTTGGGACTGATGGCTGTGTCTTCCCTTCTCTTCCCCGCCCACCCTGTGAGCCAGTAGACAAACACAGGAAGGCAGGGTCTCCAGACACGAGCCAGTCTTTGTGAGTCTCTCACCAAGTTCCTCCGAAAGAGGCCTGACCCTTCCCAGGTTCTGCCGAGGCCCTGCTCGAGTCTGCCATCTTGGGAAGTAGCTTAAGACGCCCCTCCAGACTGCAAGCCCCAGCTCTGCAGCACCTCCCACTGCTCCAGTGCAACCTCCAAATCTCCCCAGCTGTAATGAACCAGCGGCATCTGCTCTTGCCCGTGGGCGCCTTTGTGGCACGGTTCCCACAAACTGTTCAATTAGTAGCTGCGAGAGTGAGGGCGGCTCAGGATCATGGCACGGCTGTCCAGGTCACAGCACCCACGAAGGAAAACAAGCTCGCCAGAGCCTGGTGGAGATACAGCCTGGGCTGGAGTGCCCGGTGGACCCTTGCCAAGACTTACCAAGTGCGGCTGTTGAGGTGGAGTCTGAACAAGTAAAGTGCTCCCCAAAACAGAGGCCCCCTAGTCTCTCCATTAGTTCACATACTGCGGCTAAGGCAGGGCAGCCTTCTCCAGCAGCCACTGGCCCTTCTTCCTGTCTTAACATGTGCTGACCAAGAGGTACCTGGCCTGGCTTGGACAGGCCACCTTCGTGCAAGAGAAAGTGTGGTCCCAAGTCTGGGCATGTTTGTGGCTGCTGGACTGAGCCCCAAAGTGTTTCCTGTCCTCCAAGCCACAGGTAACCCTTTTCCTCCACAACCAGTCAAGAAGCCAGTCCGCTCTGGGCAAGGTGATGTTCTACGAAGACGTAAATGCGGAGCCAGATGGCACCTACAATACCAGTATTTCAGAGGCAGAGATGGAAAGACTGTGGCTCCTACAACACCAGCCTGGTCTAGATAGTGAACTTCGGGCCTGAGACCTGCACAGCAGAGAGAGCCTGTCAAAAAAATAAATAAATGAAAAGATAAAAAGATTAAGATATAGATACGGCACCCTTGGGAGGGGAGAGAACTTCACAGCAGCCCAGCAAGCAAGGCCCGCCAAGCAGAGAAGGCAGGACGCGCGTCAGTGTTCACGGGAGCCCCGCCCAAGCCACCCAGTGGCTGCCGTGTGACAAGCAGGTGTCCTCGGAGGCCCTCCTGATGCAGAAGGTGTCGCCCTCGGAGGCCCTCCTGATGCAGAAGGTGTCGCCCTCGGAGGCCCTCCTGATGCAGAAGGTGTCGCCCTCGGAGGCCCTCCTGATGCAGAAGGTGTCGCCCTCGGAGGCCCTCCTGATGCATGCTGGTCAGCCAGGCGCTCAGCCTGTCAGCCTGGCTGGGTCACTACGATGGTGGGACCGCAAGGGTCCAACGCAAAGCATCTGTGTGACCGAAGCCTTCAGAAGCACTGTCTGCAGAGGAGAGCTAGAGGCCGGGGTAGTAGTTGCCGTCTCCAGTATCTGAAAGATGTTGGATAGGAACCCTTCTGCTGGAGGAACTCATGGGAAATGGCTTGCATTAAAGCAAGCAGGAAGAACTTTGAAAAGATCGCGGCGTGAACATACTTCAGCACTGCCGAGCAGCACTGAGCTTCCAGTCCTTGCTGAAGAGTGTTGTTTGTTCTAGAATCTGGTAGAGATCAGCATTTTCCAGCAACAGAGAACTAGGAACATCTGTTGGTCTGGGCCAGCGCTATGCTAAGTGTGAGGTTCTAGAAAAGTACATTTGCCCTGTTACAAGATGGTTTGTATCTCACTGAGGAACTGACACCCCAGTGTGGTCATGCCCTCAGAAGTGGGCTTAAAGGTCCATAGGGGGACAGGGGAAGGGCTTCTGAGGCTGCCCAAGAAGGCGCCACAACGGTCATCTTAGCCAGGTAAAGTTGTCCTGTCCTGCCTGGCCAGCAAAGAGCCACGTGTTAGACACACACGGGCCTCACACCCTGAGAGGGCTGACGAGCGTCCCGGCTAGGATGAATACATCCCATCCAGCAGAGCCTGGGTCTAGGGAGCCCTGAGTGTAAGGACTGGGCAGAGGAGAAACGGGGCTAGTGCATAGTGTGCTGAGAGCTCAGCACCGCAGCCTGGTTACGACAGCTGCTTCCATCCCGGGCCTCTGCTTCTAGTCGTCCCAAGGTCCACGGGACACAGTTTAGATAGATTTCTGATCCCAGCGTGCTGGCTGCTGAGAAGCATGGGGCTGAGACCAGTGAATACCTGCAGAGCTTCCTTTCACCTCCTTGCCTCTCCTTTCTGCACCTCCCCACTGCACCCTTCACACATGCACACGTGTGCGTGCATGAGCACACATGAATGCATGTACACCTCAAACTGTCAACCCGTGTGTGTGTGTGTGTGTGTGTGTGTGTGTGTGTGTGTGTGTGTGTGTCTCATTTAGAATTACTTTCCTGAAAGATGCATTGCGCTGTGTGAAGTGCTGCACCTGCCTCCAATGGCCAGTGATCAGGAAAAAGGGACTGGCAAGAATAGGAAGAATGGGGGCGGAGGGTGCTGAAGACAAGGCCCTTGTGCTTCCAGATTCGCAGTGCGGGAGATGCGTGCCTCCAGGGCTGAGGACACCCCGTGTCCCACATCACCCAGCCCTGCCCAGACTCGCAGGAAACTTCTCCCGCATCTCCGCCAGCTGTGCGTGCCCTCTTCCACTCATCACCCTGCACCCCTGTCGCAAGCTCCTTGACCCCTATTCTCCTTCCAGATCAGTAGGATCACATCATCTCTTAGCCCCACCTCCACCCTCAGCATTCTATTCTCCTTGGGAAGACCTGAGTACAGAGGGTCCCAGGGCAGAAAATTAGCCGTCTTCAAGACCTGCTGTCTAGACCAGCATGCTGGGAATTTGCAGATGTCGCCTCGCTTAGTTCTCGTATCCTCGTGCAGACGTGATCATCTAGTTTCAAATGAGGACGTTGGAATCAAGGACATGTGGCTCAGAAGCATCAAATTCAGATCTGTCTGACTGCAGACAGATGCACTGTCTTCCTGCTGTGATGCTACCTGAGCATTAGGTCTGGTTTCTGTGTTCCACAGCACCCAGTAGCACTGCATCTGAAACGAAGTCGACCTGCTCAATAGCCCAACCATGTCTGAGTTTATTCTCCTTCGGTGGGACCTAACGATACCTTCCTCCGACACACACACATCTTCTTGCCCTCCTCAGCCCCTCAAAGTCTCACAGCTCTTTTCAGATCGGAAAGGCTCTCCTGGGTTATTGCAGGCAATAAATGGGCCCTCAGCCAGCTTGCTTCTGCAGACCCGTGCACCAGGCCAGACATGGCTACCGGGAGCTTGCAGAGCTGCACTGGTACACTGCGGCCTCATGCTGCCTCCAAGAGAAAACCATGGAGACCCTCAGCTGCCAGTCTGGACGGAAGACCCTTCCCACGAAGCCTCTCCTGTGAGCCCACCACTGTCTCGTGCCTTCGTGTGACCTCATCCACTTGGACGACCTCAGGTCATAGCGTCTTCTGTAGATCACGTCTCCTGTTTCTTTGTTTTGAGCACAGACTGCTAGCCTGAACTTCTCTGATCTTCTAAAAACATTTATTGGGGAAGGGAGCCACAGGTCAGAATACAGCTTTCACAAGTTCTCTTCTTCCGTCATGGGGGCTCCAGGGACCAAACTCAAATGGCCAGGTTTGTGCACGGAGCCTTGCTGACGGGAGCATCTCGCTTGTGCACGGAGCCTCGCTGACGGGACCATCTCCAGAAGCCTTCTGAACCATCTCACTGGACCCCTGCCTGGTTTTGAGGCCGGGAGCAGTACACAGGTGAAGTCACCGAGACCCTGCAGGAGTCACTGCGTGCCGGTGGTCATCAATGACACACCGTAGAATGGAAGGTCCAAATGAAGGCGACCAGACTAGAGGGACTTTGCCTTAGTCATGACCACCAGTGAGGTTTTTAGGGCAAGTCCTTAGTACTCTTTGAAGCGTCCAGACTCGCCTCGAGGAGCATGGAGAGCCTTGTGAGCAGGAGTGAGATGATGAGGCCTGCGTAGTGCCCACCTCACATGGAAGTGAGAACCGATAGGACTTACGACTTACTAACTACCCACGGCAGGTGAGGGAGGAGGCACGGTGGAGATGCTCGAGAGATCCCTAGCCAGCCCACGGGGACTCCGTGAGCCTTGAGAATCAGAAGATAATTATGCAGGGCGGGAGGAAGAGAAATTAAGAGTTCAGTTCTAGACACAGTGAAAATTGAGACACCTGAGAGCATACATGGCGATGCCCAGCTCCCCACCAGGAGACTGAGCCTGTGCTCCCCACGTTAGAAGGATCCGCTGTAGTGACTTAACCCTGGGGAGCTGCTCCGTGGCCACTTCTAGAGCCACCGAGCATCCAGAGGGCAGTCCTCACGTGCTACCTGCAGAACAGAAATATCTTTAGGCTTTCCAGAAAGATTTCATTTCACAGTTTTTCTGAAAGGCTGTAATTAACTGCAGTGAGCAAAGGAACGTGTTTTAAAAATAAAAGTGGGGGAAGAAGAGGAACCAAGGAGGAAGCCAGTCAGCCTGGTTGGGCTCGTGCATTGGGCAGGTGGGCTCCTGCCATGGGGCGGGGCTGGAATGCTGGGGATGCGCCGTTCGCTGGCTGGGGGAGCCAGGAGGGAAGCAGCCCCACTGATGTCCTGCTGCAGGGTGGAACCGGCCCTTCCCCTTCTCAAGATGAGCGTCCATCCCTCAGGCGGAGGTCCCTGGCCCGGGGAGCCGCACTGGAGCTGACCAAGGGCCGCCAGGGCACACGTGGCTGGACAGAGCACCGCAGGGCTCCGGCCCTGCTGCCAACTCTTTCCTCTCTATATTTCTCTCTTCTCCTCTCCTAGCACATGGTATGCCTTTGAGTCCCCATCCGGTCCGCGTGTTTGCTTAGTTTTATTCGTAAGGTGGGATGTTTGATTCCCAGAAAAGGGAATCAGCCACTAGGAAGATGATCCTTGCGGAACAAGCTTCCAGATGAGCCCAGAGGCGTCAGGCGAGTCGGGAGTAAGCCATGGAGGCCTGAAAGAAGGGGGAGGCCAGCGGGCTGGTCAGGCGCTGGTTCAGCAGCCACCACGCCCAGTCCGATGGCCTGTCGTCACGGTGAGGAAGAGGGCCATGTGCCCACTCCCACCTGCTCTCCCCGTCTCTAGCACGTGGTGGTCTGTGGCTGGAAGCGTAGCTGGAAGCGTAGCAGAGCTCATTGGACCGTCACTGAAGGAGACGCACCTGCAGGAGGCAGGAGGGGCAGGAGGCCTCGGCAGCGTGTCCACCTGGACTCAGGTCGGCGGTGTGCCAGGGCTCCCCCTCAGGTGCCGCGTTCAAGGAGGAGCCTGTCCGTGTCCAAGGACACTGTGGCTGTGGCCGCAGGTGGCATGCAGGGCGGCGCAGAGGTGGCCTCGCAGAGGTGGGCGCGGTCAGGTTCTACCTTTCTCACGCGCAGGGAAAACAGCAGTTTACTCACCTTGTGGACAGGTTGCCTGAGGTCTGGTGGGTCCCCAGCTTCTTCCTGTCTCCTTCTCACTGCAAAATCACAATCTCAGAATTCCCAAGACACCACGGTCCCCGCCCCTCGAGCTGAGCACGCTCAAGGCCACGGTTAGCCCGCCCTCCCTCCTGAAGCCACCGCCGTGAAGCGCGAACTCACTCACTGGGCTCCACTGGATTCCAAAGAGGTGCATTCTCCAAGGGGTTTATACCTTGGCAGGGCCTGACTCTGTTGCTTCTTTCCGGATTTTCTACTGGAGAAAATCAAAATGAGATAGTCAGGATTTGGTGAGTTAAGGAATGAATCAGTAAATATGTGATCCTCACTCACAGGAAGCCGATACAGATCTGAAAAAGCCTGAGTTATTTCTTCTTGGTTCTCATGTGGTGTGGGATTTTTCCCCAAACAATGTTAAGAACTCTCCTGCAGCCACATCTAATCCCTTCCTGTTCGAAGCCACCACTGCTTCCCCTGTGTCTATCTGATCCTCCAGGAACCTAGAATCAGCATTGTTTATGAGCCTTTGTTATCACCTCCTTCCTGACTATCCATTCCTTGAGGGCAAACCTGCAGTGTATTCATCATACCTCACAGGGCCAGCCACAGGAGCAGCAATAACAACGCTGTTGCAGTTATAAAACCTTTTGGTGAACACAGTGGCTGGCTGGGCTTCCCACGCTCCCTGCAAGTTTGGTAGACATGATAATATTTTCTTTACAAAAAAGAGAACTGAAGTTCACAGAGATTATTGATTTGATCACAATCAAGCAGTTAGTGAACAAGAGGCACACCTCAAACTGTGATTTTCTGCCAAGAGTCTCAAATTCCTTCTGATAATTTTTTAAATGGACAGATGGGTGGGTGGATGGGTGGGTAGGTGGACAGGTAGGTGAGTAGACGGATGGATGGATGGATGGATGGATGGATGGATGCATGCATGCATGCATGCATGCATAGATGTTTGTATGGGTGAGTGGATGAGTGAATGATTTGTCCAAGAAAACAGCGTAAAACAGAAATGTCAGGATTCTGGAAAGCTAACAAATGTAGAAGCAGCATGCAGTTCACGCAGATTCTGGGCGTCTTGTCACGGTTTCAGATGCCTCCATCTAGGGGAGGGAAAGAGGCCCCTTCCTTTCTCCTGAGATTGGCGCAGTGACTGATACCACTTATCTCCTGCAGATTTTGACCGTGTCAGGACCACCGGAAGGAGGGACTCGAGTGACCATCCACGGTGTGAACTTGGGCCTGGATTTCTCTGAGATTGCCCCCCACGTGCAGGTAGCTGGGGTGCCCTGCACGCCCCTCCCAGCGGAGTACATCGTTGCTGAGCGGTGAGTCCGCCGGCCTCTGCCGCGGAGCGTCGGGCGGGGATAGCGTCGGGCGGGGCATCCCCGCGGCTTTCTCTGGGGCTTCTCAAGCTTCTCTCTTCTGTGAAGCCGACCAGGGCCTTTCTGGGGTGCTGCTCCCCACAGAGAGGCTTGTTCCTGTGCTTCCATTTTCCTTACTTCCCTCACACCAGGGCTGCCTTCCTCCGGTGTGATTGTGGGGAGCCCCTGCGGTCTCTCCGTCATTTTTCCAGCCCCCATTGGAATGCGTCCCACACAGTGGGCTGCAGGCAACCATTTGTTTGGCGCATGGGGCTCTGACAGCAGCTTAATCCGGGCAGGGCCTCCGCCGGAGCAGATTCATTTATTTCACTAAGGGAAATGTCAGCTGGAAATTAGAAAATAGGCTTGTAGTGGCGGATGGGTGGACGGCTAGGGAGTGATATGCTGCAGTGTGGGGGGGGGGGAGACGGCTAGGGAGTGTCACGTGCTGCAGTGTGGGGGGGGGGGGACGGCTAGGGAGTGTCACGTGCTGCATGTAGTGGGTAGGGACGGCTAGGGAGTGTCACGTGTGCAGTGTGCAGGGGGTGGGGACGGCTAGGGAGTGTCACGTGCTGCATGCAGTGGGTGGGGACGGCTAGGGAGTGTCACGTGTGCAGTGCAGTGGGTGGGGACGGCTAGGGAGTGTCACGTGCTGCATGCAGGGGGTGGGGACGGCTAGGGAGTGTCACGTGCTGCAGTGTGCAGGGGGTGGGGATGGCTAGGGAGTGTCACGTGTGCAGTGTGGGGGGTGAGGACGGCTAGGGAGTGTCACGTGTGCAGTGCAGTGGGTGGGGACGGCTAGGGAGTGTCACGTGCTGCATGCAGGGGGTGGGGACGGCTAGGGAGTGTCACGTGCTGCATGCAGGGGGTGGGGACGGCTAGGGAGTGTCACGTGCTGCATGCAGTGGGTGGGGACGGCTAGGGAGTGTCACGTGTGCAGTGCAGTGGGTGGGGACGGCTAGGGAGTGTCACGTGTTGCAGTGTGGGGGTGGGGACGGCTAGGGAGTGTCACGTGCTGCATGCAGGGGGTGGGGACGGCTAGGGAGTGTCACGTGCTGCATGCAGGGGGTGGGGACGGCTAGGGAGTGTCACGTGTGCAGTGTGCAGTGGGTGGGGACGGCTAGGGAGTGTCACGTGTGCAGTGTGGGGGTGGGGATGGCTAGGGAGTGTCACGTGTGCAGTGTGTAGTGGGTGGGGACGGCTAGGGAGTGTCACGTGTGCAGTGTGGGGGTGGGGACGGCTAGGGAGTGTCACGTGCTGCATGCAGGGGGTGGGGACGGCTAGGGAATGTCACATGTGCAGTGTGGGGGGTGGGGACGGCTAGGGAGTGTCACGTGTGCAGTGTGGGGGGTGGGGACGGCTAGGGAGTGTCACGTGCTGCATGCAGGGGGTGGGGGACGGCTAGGGAGTGTCACATGTGCAGTGCAGTGGGTGGGGACGGCTAGGGAGTGTCATGTGCTGCATGCGGGGGGTGGGGACGGCTAGGGAGTGTCACGTGTGCAGTGTGGGGGGTGGGGACGGCTAGGGAGTGTCGCGTGCCACGGTGTTTGCAGGTCCTTCAGCAATGGCAGCTGCAGTCCGGGAGCTGCTGCAGGAGGCTGCAGCGGGCGGAGGGGAGTGAGGGCAGGCGGGCACCAGACCCTTCATGGGCATCGGGCGGAGCTCACTTGCCACCACCAAGCATGCAGACCTGTGTGAAGATGCTGCCCAGCGTGGCTCGGCACACGGGCTTCCCACCCTCGCTCTGTGGTCTCGGCCCTGGCATCCTTCCCCCAAACCAGGAGCAACCGCACACGGTGGCATCATTTTCCTTTTCATCAGTGTTTACAGTTAACAGACACTTTTCCCTCCATTCTCTCCTGTTTAACTGCTCCGGCCTCGACAGGTCAGTTGTGGTAAAATCTGGTAAGAGTAAAATCCAGAAGTGAGGCGTTTCCCACTCACTTGGGAGCAAATGCCACTGCAGAGTCCAACTTACGTCTCCTGACTTGGGTATGGCCTGTTTCCCGACCACAGCAGCCACGGGGCAACACTCTAGAGTAAGAGGGGCTTGAAAATGCTGTGACTAAAGCCTGTGGCTTCAAAACTCAAGAGACCATGATCCCCGCGTGGCTCAGAGAAGGGCAGGAAGAGTGAGTTCCCAGAAGCCGGGGTGCAGAGATGCTGGCCAGGGCAGAGAGGAGACAGCTGACTTGCTCCCTCTGCTTCTCCGCATCTGGGCAAGGGACACATCTCCAGGGGTCGTCTAGGGGCCTCCAGGAGGGCCACAGCAAGGGGAGGGAGGTGGAGTGAGCATTGTGAGGAAGCCGGAGGAGGAGGCAAATACTTTGGAGCTGCGGGCACCCAGCATGCACCAGCCTGTGCCAGGCAATCCGTCGCTCAGACCCCAAATCCACCCAGGCCTCAAGAACATGCCTTGTTCCGACCAGGGAGCTGTGAGCCGAGAAGTTCAAGCTCGAAGGCAGCTGGAGCTTGAAATCTCACGGAGTTTGGATTCAACTATTTCGACACTGGCTCCTCTGTGACTAGCCAAGGCCTCGGCCAGCTGCTCGCTCTCTGGCTTCTTCCAGTGGGCTGCACAAGTAAAGAGCTTGAGTGTAGTTTGTGGAGTCAAGCGTTACTTCCTTCACCCAGGGCCATGGGGAGGAGAGGGGGCAAAACGGTCCTGGGAATGTGAATTGTCATCACAGGCTGGCGGTGACCCTAGAACACTTGCCCCCATCCTTACCTCAGGCCCAGGGCAGGCACAAGACAGCAGACATACCCGTGCCTCACTAGATGCCTCCTGGCTTCCAGCCGTGCCAGGCTCATTACCACTCCTGAGGTTCAGAGCTTGTTAACATCATTAAGCCTCCGTCCTGGGCCGTGAGCGGCAGGCGCCATCGTTACAGATGTCTGCGAGAGATGCATTTGGCTAACTGGGCTCTGTGCAGTCCCAGGCACAGGCAGGATTAGTGGGCGCAGCGATGATTCACCATATGCTGTGCTGCCTCTATCGCTCTACAATTAGGTTAATGTTTGTTAAAGGGCCCCCACTCAGTCCTGCAATCAGCACCTCACAGGTCTGCAAGGGCAGGGCGATTCTGCCACAGGACATTTTTTGGACAGCGGGGTGCAAGTCGAGATGATAGCTTAGGACAAGGACTGGGTCCTGACATGACCTTCTTCCCAGTTCCTCCAGATATGAAGTCAGATGCAGCCAGATGGGTGCAGGATGATGCGTTTCCCCCCAGAGAGCACACCGCTGTCTAAGCACATCAGGCGCGAGGAGCCGCAGGGCCTACTCGGCCACCGATGAGTGGGTGGCTATGGGAAAGCATTTGCTCCCAGATCACCAAATAGCTCATCTGCAAAGTAGGAACAGGGAGGGTCATCTCGCGGCGGAGCCCCTGCATCAGCCCCCTGCTCTCAGCAGCTGCGTCTTGGGTTTCAGTCGTGGCCTCTGCTATCTTGTGCCCCGTTCCTCTGCTCCTCCAGCACCTAGATTCTTCCACGTCTTGTCTCCTGAGCCAAGACGGGCGACAAGCACTCAGGGCTTCTCCCTTCTGCCCGCAGCACTTGGCTCAGGAGTACCATGAAGAAGATGTGGCTCAGTTCACCCACACTTCCGCTTGACTTCCTGAAGACTCCGCCCACGCCCGCCCTGACCCCGCCCCCTCCTCACTGCCCTTCTGCCAGGGCACACGGAGCACTTGCAGCTGTCAGCTCAGAACTCGGGCTGGTGTTTCTCGGTCCAGATCTCCTCCCGGGTGCTCTACACGTGAGACGCTGCTTTCTGGAACATGAGCCCTGAACAGGAAACGTCCTGGGACCTAGGAAAGAAAGTTAGTCCCTCTTTGGGACTAACGATAGAGCTAGACTAGCCCTTCTCCTTTCTGAGACCAGCCCAGTCTTGCCTGTAGACTTCACCTGTCATCCTTCTGCCTTTTCCACACCTCCGTGCTGCAGTGATTCTTCCTCCTTTCTTGTAGAGGGTCCTTCCCACAGAGGGTCCTTCCCACAGATGGATGAAGAAAGAGCTGTGCTGACGAGAAGGAAGGCAGCTCATCTGCTTCCCACACTCCCTGCCCCCTGCCCGAGAGAACTGGTTGAATCTCTGGACTCCTTGAGGAGTCAGAGGGTGGATGTAGTAAAGCTGCGCTCCCCCCCCCAAAAAAAAACCCCAAGAACTTGGCATCCTGGAAACAGGATGGGAGAGTGGCTGCTCCAAGCATCTTTAATGTTTCTCCATGTGGGTTAAAGCCAGAGTTCATGTCAAGCACTTGTGTTACTGCCACACTCACGTGGTGCATAACTAATTGACTTATTTCTAGAGAAAGGAAAGGAGAATATTCCTGCACCAAATGCTTTCTTCTTGTCTCTAATATGCTAACGGTAATAAGACAGTCGTTGCATGTTAAGTAAATATTCGCCAGGAGTGAAAGTACTTATTTGGGATTAGCTGTGATGAAGGAGACGGCGACCAGCGGTACGCTGTACGTGGGCGTGCGGCATATTTGTTTAATGCACGTTTCATCACATCGAAATGAAATCTCTGTTTAGTTACCTTCCTTCCTAGAAGCCGCTCAGATAAGCATCGCTCAGTTAGACACGGATCTTCCTGCTGCGCCAGGATAATACGGGGGTAGGGAGGCCTCTGCTCTTCTGACTAGTCAAGCCTACGGGACACCCTACCTCTGAAATGGTACTGAGGAGCACTGCTGCTGCTTCCCTTGTTTGCTAAGGTTGAGGGGACCCTCCCCCACCCACTCCAGCAATTCCAGACAAGGCCTGTCGCTACCCGGTTTTCCCAGCCCCGCCCTGTCTGCCGCAGCCGCCTTCTTTCTTTGGCCGAGGGAACCAGTGTCTAAATGTGCTTCTGAGGCCGTCTCAGGAGCTGGTGAAGTCACCAGGGGGGTATCGATCTGGACTGCTGAGCGCCGCTCGCCATTGTGAAATGTGCCTTCCAACCAGGGCTGCGTCCCACCGAGTGCGCTCAGCCTTGATTAGGGGGGATCCATGACACGTGGACTAATGAATTCAGCCACTGCCACCCTTGGCCCCCCACAGGCCTGAGCGCTTCCCATCGCGCTGGGAGGTTTTCAGCTCTCACTGTCTCACCAGACGGTCTAACGCTTCAGACGCTGCGGGAAACAGACGCGGCCGAGCCAGCCGAGCGAGTAGGCACGTGCCTGGGCTCCCAGGGAGTCCTGCCCGTTGACTTCACATGGCAGGGAGCACCACCTCCCTGCCGCCGTGCTCTCTGTTGGACACTAAACTCATTCAACAGATTCTAGAAATGCAAGTCCCACGCCAGGTGTGCTCAGAAGCGAATGAGGCGATGTGGGCTATCAGAGGCAGCCACAGCTCCATGTGTGATGGCATCCAACCCCCTGTCGGGTGGGCGAGACAAAAGCCCTGGAGGGCCAGCACACGGGGCCAAGCTGAGTTATGCCCGGCACCCCTGCCCGACTGTGCCGAGTCAGTCACTGACTGCTGAGCAAGCTAGGAGGGCTGGCAGCCTTGCCGAGCCTCTAACCAATCTCTGTCTCCTCAGGATTGTCTGTGAGATGGGCCATGCCCTCGTGGGCACCACTTCTGGGCCCGTGCGTCTGTGCATCGGGGAGTGCAAGCCGGAGTTCATGACCAAGTCCCACCAGCAGTATACCTTTGTGGTGAGTTTCAGGCCAGCTGCATGGCCAGCAGGTGGGCATGTCTGTCAAGACGTCTTCCAGGGACACCTCTCCCAGCCAGCAGACCACTTGGTCTCCGTGTTGGGAAGTCTGTTCTTCTGTGACCCTGTAACTCCAAAATCCCCATGGCTTTGGTCACAGGGTCACAGGGTCCAAGTTTTACATGAGGTAAAAGTTTCAAGTCTTTCTGAGAAAATAGGTGCTAGACGAGAGAGATTCAGCTGCCTCTTTTCCCTGCAATGTGACATTATGGTCTAATTCATATCACAAAAGGACCCATTCAAGTTGCATTGAGCTGAATGCTTTGCTTTCAGGGTCAGAAGAGACCCTAAGTCTGTGCACTGGGCCAGGAGGGACACAGTGTGTCCGTGTGTCTGTGCACGTGGACGCACCTCATGCCTGGAGATGTCTCTCTGCTCAGGTCGCAAGTACCCACAGCCTGAAGCTTCCCATGAGACCACAGCTAAATCCACGCAGGAGCAATACCTTGCTTCCAGGCCCGGAGTCTGCCTGGACTCAATTCATCCTGAATCAATACCTTGCTCCTGAGTCCCTGAAGCCCCTTTTCTAACACTTACCTACGTCACCACATTGAGTACTTCATTAAAAAGTGTTAACACTAGAAGATGGGGTCAAACCAGCCTTGCTAAAAGTTCTGAAAAATCATTAGGCCACAAAATTCTCTTCTCTTAAAAAAAATTTACTGCTTATTTCAAGGTTTCCAGACCTGTCTTCTTATCTTGGTCTCCGCTTTCTGTTTTGTACTTTTCCCTCTCAAGCTAGAGAATACAATGGCCTGTTTGCAGCCAACCAGCCCATCTCCTCCCCTCCCACAGTGGGCAGGCAGCGCAGAGCGGAGAGGCAGTTGAGTGGGCGGGGCCAGGGTGGTCTGCCCACCTTCCTCACTGGATGAGGGAGCAAGTGGCTCTGGGTGTTCCAGGATGTGGCCGGCCTTAGGCCACAGCTAGGGAGGAGCCAGTACAGGCTGGAACCCACTCCTGGGAGGCAAGTCGGTTAAATGCAGCTTCCAAGCCAAATGCGGTGGCATAGACCCAGATACCAGAGCGCAACAAGCCGCACAAAGGGTTTTGAGCTTGCTAAGTGCCAAGGTCCTGTCCAAAAAATAACAGCAAAACTTCCTACACCACTCTCCACTAGGCGAAGCCACGCTTTCTGATTTGGGTCCGATTCTTGGTGTGTTACCTACCGATTAGCCTTAGCTACGGTGGCACCTTATCAAGGATACCAGGCACAGCAGATCGGCGATGGGCCGTCCACCAGGAAGGGTCAGAGAAGCGCACCGTGCTTCGGGCAGAACGAGGGGGCATGTGCGCGGCCCACTCACCTAGAGTCTGTCAGCCGCCAAACCCCGGACAGGGCACTTTACTCAACCCTATCGATTTTGTGCCAAAAAAATCAGGATAGGCTCCAGCTAGAGAAGCATTTCAAATTGTTCTCAATTTGCAAACTAATTGATAGATTAGTCAGTGTCGCATCAGCCTTCGCCCAGTGTTAGGAGTGTAAGACTCCCCAGGGAGTTAATTAATCCCACTGAGTGGCCCTCTGCGTTCTCTGGACTGACCCTCCAGAGCAAACATCCGCGTTTGGAACTGCAGAGGGCAAGTACCTCTGCTTCCAGCAGAAGATCACCACCCTCCGCCTCTAGCCCGGCCCGTCGGCACCCCTCTCTCCGCCTCTAGCCCGGCCCACCGGCACCCCTCTCTCCGCCTCTAGCCCGGCCCACCGGCACCCCTCTCTCCACCTCTACCCTGGCCCGTCAGCACCCCTCTCTCCACCTCTACCCTGGCCCGTCAGCACCCCTCTCTCCACCTCTACCCCGGCCCGTCAGCACCCCTCTCTCCACCTCTAGCCCGGCCCACCGGCACCCCTCTCCCTCCGCCCCTCACCTGGGGCCTGAGCCACGAGTGTTCTCTGCTTCCTTCCAAAGAACCCGTCTGTGCTGTCCATCAGCCCCGCACGGGGACCAGAGTCAGGAGGGACCATGGTGACCATCACAGGCCATTACCTCGGTGCCGGGAGCAGAGTGACCGTGCACCTGGGCAACCAGACCTGCGAGTTCTACGGGTGAGATGAGCTGCTAAGCCAGGATGTATGTGTGTCGCCTTCGAGTCCTCTCCTTGTCGCGCGCTAATTCCTGGGCACAGACTCCATGCGTCACGCCTTAGCTTTATGTGCCGTAGGTGGGTGGGGATGGGGACGTTAGAGGGAACAGATAGGAGCCCCGAGCACACCAGGGGAAGGAGGGGCAGGGAGTCTCCGTTGCCATGAGGAGCTAGCACGCAAGTCCCACTGTGAGGACTTAAGACACAGGAAGCATGTGATCTCAGCGGCTTAAGCACACGGATGTTAGGGAACGCCCAGGAACGATCTCCAGGAGCCCCAGGTCTATGGGGTCTAAGGCTACAGATGCCCCGAAGGACTCTGTGGGTGAGGCTCAGCATGCCCAGCACTTCACACCTGAGAGTCTTACTGTAAACTCTGCGAGAGCACATTGACATGTATTGACAGACTGACTAGCCCCTAAGCACTGTTGAACATTCTAGAAAAGTCCAGAAAAGAAGCATTATCCTGAGCCCTACCTGCCCCACCATGTTTTCCAAGCACCCTCTCCATTATGCGTCCTCCCTAGTCCAGCCAGAGTGTAAAGAGGGCGCCGCTGGACCTGCTGGAATGTGTTCGTAGCACAGAGCAGTCTCGGCACACCCGGGACAAGTGCCGTGCCTGTCAAGCCAGCTGATCCCCGGGGCATCCTCTCGTTTCCCCTCCTGTGTTGCCCAAGCAGGAGATCAATGAATGAGATTGTGTGTGTGTCACCACCATCATCCAATGGACTGGGCCCAGTCCCTGTGTCCGTGAGCGTTGACAGAGCCCGGGTGGACAGCGTCCTGCAGTTTGAGTACATAGATGACCCGCGGGTCCAACGCATTGAGCCCGAGTGGAGCATTACCAGGTGGGTGAGAGCGACAGGTGCACCTGGAGGGGTGAGGATGGTGGGGTGCACCTGGAGGGGTGAGAGCGACAGGTGCACCTGGAGGGGTGAGGATGGCGGGGTGCACCTGGAGGGGTGAGAGCGACAGGTGCACCTGGAGGGGTGAGAGCGACAGGTGCACCTGGAGGGGTGAGGGTGGCGGGGTGCGCCTGGAGGGGTGAGAGCGACAGGTGCACCTGGAGGGGTGAGAGCGACAGGTGCACCTAGAGGGGTGAGGGTGGCGGGGTGCGCCTGGAGGGGTGAGGGTGGCGGGGTGCGCCTGGAGGGGTGAGAGCGACAGGTGCACCTGGAGGGGTGAGAACGACAGGTGCACCTGGAGGGGTGAGGATGGCGGGGTGCACCTGGAGGGGTGAGGGTGGCGGGGTGCACCTGGAGGGGTGAGGGTGGCGGGGTGCACCTGGAGGGGTGAGGATGGCGGGGTGCACCTGGAGGGGTGAGAGCGACAGGTGCACCTGGAGGGGTGAGAGCGACAGGTGCACCTGGAGGGATGAGGATGGCGGGGTGCACCTGGAGGGGTGAGGATGGCGGGGTGCACCTGGAGGGGTGAGGGTGGCGGGGTGCACCTGGAGGGGTGAGGGTGGCGGGGTGCACCTGGAGGGGTGAGGGTGGCGGGGTGCATCTGGAGGGGTGAGGGTGGCGGGGTGCACCTGGAGGGGTGAGAGCGACAGGTGCGCCTGGAGGGGTGAGGATGGCGGGGTGCACCTGGAGGGGTGAGGATGGAGGGGTGCACCTGGAGGGGTGAGGATGGCGGGGTGCACCTGGAGGGGTGAGGATGGAGGGGTGCACCTGGAGGGGTGAGAACGACAGGTGCGCCTGGAGGGGTGAGAGCTACAGGTGCGCCTGGAGGGGTGAGAGCGACAGGTGCACCTGGAGGGATGAGGATGGCGGGGTGCACCTGGAGGGGTGAGGGTGGCGGGGTGCACCTGGAGGGGTGAGGGTGGCGGGGTGCACCTGGAGGGGTGAGAACGACAGGTGCACCTGGAGGGGTGAGGGTGGCGGGGTGCACCTGGAGGGCTGAGGGTGGCGGGGTGCACCTGGAGGGGTGAGGATGGCGGGGTGCACCTGGAGGGGTGAGGATGGCGGGGTGCACCTGGAGGGGTGAGAGCGACAGGTGCACCTGGAGGGATGAGGATGGCGGGGTGCACCTGGAGGGGTGAGGGGCAGGATGCATCTGGCTGCCACAGGGCAGCAGCCCCACAACGCTGGGGTGACTCATCTCGGGATTTCAGGGTTTACGATTCGCCATGTGGAGACCGAGGGCTTTTACCAACCTCTTCCCATTTCCAGTGGCCACACACCGCTGACCGTCACGGGCTTCAACCTGGATGTCATCCAGGAGCCAAGGATCCGAGTCAAGTTCAATGGCAAAGAGTCTGTCAACGTGAGTAACCCCAAAACCACAGGGCCTTGCTGCAGAGCGCAGGCCGGGAAGTGGAAGACAAGCCTAGGAGCACAGCGAGCAGGGCGGCCGGTCAAGAGCCTGCCCCACGCTTGAGCCTCGCATGACTTCTGTTTCAGAAGGTGATAATGCAGGGTATGGCAGTGTGGATGTGGCGCAGAGGACCCCGCTTTACACTAGGGGTCACTTTCAGGGTCAAGCGGAAACAGCCTGGCCCCTGTTCAGGATCTCCTGGCTGGGTAGCAGGACTGTGCCGTCCCTGACTGAGTGACCGAGCCTTGCCAATCACACCCGCCACTGTAAATGGGGACAGGACTCTCCTTGCAGATTCAGAAAGAGCCGGCCAATGATCAAAAGGTGGTTGGTACTTGTTCGTCTGCGCAGGCCGAGATTTTGGACGGGTTGTCAGAGATGATCTGGAGCGCGCTGCACTCCTGTACCGCCACGTAGCTTCATTCTTGTCAGTGGTGTTCTTGTGACCTTAGAGTGTTTCGCTCTGACAAGAACAGGATGTCGTGTGTGTTCCTGTTTTCGGTTTGTTCCAGCGGTGCCACCTCGTGTTTTCGCCGCTGTTTGCTGAACACTGTTGCACTCAGACGTTGTGCTGTGAGCACCGCCTGTACTCAGTCCGGAAGACACTAGGACAGCCATGACTGTGCTGTGGCCACTGTCATCACTGCCGTGACCTTCAGCAAGGCTGAGATGGACGTGCGGAATGTGGGGGGTTGGCACTGTCTTGTTTCTGGCATGCGCAGCCTGCCAGGGCTCCTTGGAAGACAGAAACTCAAAGTGGCACAAGATCAGCTCGACCCAGAAAGTTCTCAAAGGTTGTCGTGTGTCACTTGTTCCCTGTGTAACTGAGAAACTACGGTTAGATAGGTAAATGGTCTGCCCAGAAACATGGGCTCAAAGCAGGGCCCCTAGATGCCAGGCATCCAGACTCATCCTGTGGAACCATGTAGGAGCAGTAGGCACGTGGGGCTGACAGTCGCACCATGCCTGAGAAGCGGGAGCATCCACGTCACGCTCAGCACTTCTGGCTAGTGATCACATACTCCGCCCATCCATGGGAAGGCATTGGTCCCTTGCCACCTTCTGCTGTTGCCGTATTCTAGGGCCCGGAAGTGGAGAGAGGTGATGCTATGGGAACCATGATGAACTCACACTCGAGTAGAAAGACCGTTCTCCCGAGAAAACTATACATGTTTTGAAGTGTGTCGTACTTGCTGACCAGTTTCCAAGAGACAACCTGACAGAGCAGTGGGCCCGTCAGGCGGGGCAAAGGAGAAGCTGGTCCCTGCCTCTCCGAGTCTCCATGGCACGGATGGAGAGCTGCAGGGCCAGCAAGGCGTTGGGGTTGGTCGTCTGGCCCCGAGGTGTGGAAGGACTGTCCCTAGCTGTCTCATACAGGAGCAAGAGACAACAGGGCATGTGGACAATGGCGGGGTAGGACGGGGTAGATCCTGGTTGGTTTGCACATGCAAGATGCTCGCTGTCTCCAGGGATCATGCCAGGAGGGTAACCTCTCCCCAGCCAGGCAATTCCAGGTCACAGGAAACAACACAGAGAAAGGAAAACAAAGTAAGATGTACAAATACGGCACAGAGAGGGCTCAGGGTGTGTCAGTGCACAGAAAAGAAGACTGTGCGTGTCAGCACACGGGGAGACGTGAGCACGCTGCAGATGCAGGACGCGGCGCAGGACGGCCGCGCACGCGAGGCCAACCCGGTGACAGTCCTCAAGAACAGGGCTCCTCACTGCGAGCCATGACAGCAGTCTGCAGGGAACTAAGATTTAGTTCTCCCCTCTGGAGAATCGAGGTCTCCATGGTTACCTCCTCGCAGTGCACAGCCTGGCAGCGTAAGCGTGTGGTAGGAGTGTCTTTCGAGCCAGGCCCCACAGTGCTGCCCTGTGACTCATTCCCAGGACGGGGACAGGAGCGGTTGGGCCCCAGGTCATCCCCAACCCACGTGAGGATGGTGAAGAAGCCGAGCAGAGCAGTCAGACCAAGGCAGCAGCACCCAGAAGCCCGGCGGGGGGAGGAGGCGGCTGCTCATTCCCGCAGGAGCCTCACGGGGTCTAAGGAAGCTGAGAGCAGCAGGACAAGACGGGGCAACAAGGAGAGTCACACAAGTCCAGGGTGTTTCCTGCAGGCCGAGGATTTGACTGACTCGGCTGTGCCCAGTTCACTGCGTCCCTTGCTGTTTCCATCTGCGAGGGGTGGTACGTTGGTAAAGGACGACTGGTTTGCCATGTGAAGGACATGGTGGTGCCATCTCAGGCACAGCGTGGAGGGGGCTGCAGATGCCCTTTTGTCAGACTCCCCAGGACCTTCAGAAAGGGAAGGTTAAGAAGTGAGTTGGAGCTCAGAAGTAATCTCTGCCCGTGGGCTCTGCCAATGTCAGCTGTTTTACAGTGTCACACTTGGTCAGTGCCTGCACAAAACCCAAGTGTGTTGTTGGCCAGATACATACATGTATACACATGCTCACATGCACTTGTGCACACAGACACAGATACACACGGACACGACCTGCCAGGCAACGTGTACTGATGCTGTTTTGAGTTCTCAGAGGCGCCCTCGGTGTTCTGGGGCCCTGGCTCCCAACAAAGGAACAAAGCCAGCCGTGTGTGCAAAGAGAAGGGAGGAGAGACTCGTCTCTCTTCTTCCCAGGCCTTGAGCAGGTCTGCAGTCATTGCGTTAATCAACTGTGGCCTTGTCAGTCTCAAAATCAAGCTTTGGAGAGAATGCTAAGCAGGGGCAGCACAGCAGGATGATGGTAGACACAAAGAGCTCAGTGTCTACTCCACACACACACACACACACACACACACACACACACACACACACACACAGAGTGACTGTCCTCTCCCTTAGTTTTTCCCTTTTCCCTTTGCTTTGCTGTACCCCATCCCTGGGACTTGCTCCCCTACTGATCCTCTCTCGTGAGGTAAGCCTCTCATTCTATAGGCGAGCATCCTATAGGTGAGCCTTCTGGAGGGTATTACTATAGATGAACGGTCTGGAGGTGGGCATTCTATAGGTGAGCATTCTGTAGGTGAGCATCCTATAGGTGAGCATTCTGGAGGTGGGTATTACTATAGATGAATGGTCTGGAGGTGGGAATTTTATCTATAGGTGGACATTCTATAGGTGAGCATTCTGGAGGTGGGCATTCTATAGGTGAGCATTCTACAGATGAACATTCTGTAGGTGAGCATTCTATAGGTGGGCATTCTATAGGTGAGCATTCTACAGATGAACCTTCTTGAGATGGGCATTCTATAGGTGAGCATTCTACAGATGAACATTCTGTAGGTGAGCATCCTATAGGTGAGCATTCTGGAGGTGGGTATTACTATAGATGAATGGTCTGGAGGTGGGCATTCTATAGGTGAGCATTCTGTAGGTGAGCATTCTATAGGTGAGCATTCTACAGATGAACATTCTGTAGGTGAGCATTCTATATGTGAGCATTCTGGAGGTGAACCTTCTGGAGGTGAGCATTCTATAGGTGAGCATCCTGTAGGTGATCATTCTATAGGTGAGCATTCTGTAGGTGATCATTCTATAGGTGAGCATTGTATATGTGAGCATTTTGGAGGTGAGCATTCTGTAGGTGAACCTTCTGGAGATGAGCATTCTATAGGTGAGCATTCTACAGATGAACATTCTGTAGGTGAGCATTCTATAGGTGAGCATTCTATAGGTGAGCATTCTATAGGTGGGCATTCTGGAGGTGGGCATTCTACAGATGAGCATTCTGTAGGTGAACCTTCTGTAGGTGAACCTTCCTTCTGTAGGCGAGCATTCTGTAGGTGAACATTCTGTAGGTGAGCATTCTATAGCTGAGCATTCTGGAGGTGGGCATTCTGGAGGTGAGCATTCTATAGGTGAGCATTCTACAGATGAACATTCTGTAGGTGAGCATTCTATAGGTGGGCATTCTATAGGTGAGCATTCTACAGATGAACCTTCTTGAGGTGGGCATTCTATAGGTGAGCATTCTACAGATGAACATTCTGTAGGTGAGCATTCTATAGGTGGGCATTCTATAGGTGAGCATTCTGGAGGTGAACCTTCTTGAGGTGGGCATTCTATAGGTGAGCATTCTGGAGGTGGGCGTGCTGGAGGCGGGCGTGCTAGAAGTGAAGGCACTTGCTCTTTCCAGGAAAATCTTCCAGGAACACTTGCTACGGCCGCACTTGCTCACAGATTCTCCAGAGTCCTTGGTCCTCCTAGCAGGGTGTTTCCTGTCTGCTCGTCATGTCATGGTGTCCCTCCGTACTGCGACCCCAGACCTTCCGCAGGCTCTGTCTTAGGTGGTGCCTGTTGAATTAATCCGTGTCCCTTGAGAATATGTCCTTGAGGACCCGGTTCTCAGTCCAGAGGCCAGCACAAAGCAGATGCTCAGACAATGTTGAAAATGAACGACTGAATGAGTAAATGAATGGGGTTAAATGCACTGTCACGACCTCTTATGGTTCTCATGCACAGTGAAGGAGGGCAGTAAGTCATTCAGAGATGGCCACAACAGAGCAGAGGGAAGGGTTGGCCCTGTCTCCGCCCACCAGATGCCACTAGACTGCTCTCTGCCTCTTATAGGTGTGCACAGTGGTAAACACAACCACGCTCACCTGCCTGGCGCCCTCTCTGACCGCCGACTACCGCCCAGGCATGGACGCTGTGGAACGGCCAGATGAGTTCGGGTTCCTCTTTAACAACGTCCAATCCTTGCTCATCTACAACGACACCAAGTTCACCTACTACCCCAACCCAACCTTCGAGCTGCTTAGCCCCACCGGAGTGCTGGATCAGAAACCCGGATCACCCATCATCCTGAAGGTAGGGCAAGCGCGGGGCAGGGTGCAGGCGGGAAAGGGCACCGTGGCTCTTCAGCCATCTCTGCTGCCGCCACGCGTCCCCCGAGTCCCGCGGTCCTCCCCTGTCTGTCTGGCTCGGTGTCTGCTGTTCCTGCCTCTGCCGCTCTCTTCTTCTTGATGCTCTCATTCATGGCAGCTCAAAATCCCCTCCAGGACGCCCATCTCTGTCATTTCCTTTGTTTCTCACTGCTGCCAAGCCTTCTCCTTCATCTCCTTTTAAGTAGGCAATTAACTCCTGCATGCATGTGTCAATCATCTCTACTAAAGAAAACTGCTCTCTGCAGGGCAAAAACCTCTGTCCTCCTGCCTCTGGAGGGGCCAAACTCAACTACACAGTGCTGATTGGAGAGACGCCTTGTGCGGTCACCGTGTCTGAGACTCAGCTCCTCTGCGAACCTCCCAACCTCACGGGGCAGCACAAGGTCACGGTGAGCGGAGCTTCTGTTTCTTACTAGCACCCGCCTGTGCACGAAGACCCTGCCCCCTCCCCCTCCCCCCGGGACCCGACTCCGGCCCTCCACGCCTCAGCTCCATAGCCCACTTCAGAAGGGGCGGCACTGAGGACACGCGTGAAGGACAGCAGAGCCCAACCAGAACGTCGCTCTGTCACAAACCTGCACTGTGGGCTGTGGTCTGTCCTGCCGCTCTTCTCGCTGGCAGCGATCTGAATGCAGGCCAGACTCTACACCTGTGTGCAGCGTGTGTGTCCGTGTGCAATGCGCAGGTCCACGTGGGTGGGATGGTGTTCTCGCCCGGCTCCGTGAGCGTCGTCTCCGACAGCTTGCTGACCCTGCCCGCCATCGTGAGCATCGCAGCCGGAGGCAGCCTCCTCCTCTTCATCGTCATCATCGTCCTCATTGCCTACAAGCGTAAGTCCCGGGAAAATGATCTCACACTCAAGCGGCTCCAGATGCAAATGGACAACCTGGAGTCCCGCGTGGCACTGGAGTGCAAAGAAGGTGAGCACGCAGCTCTCCCGCTGCCCTGGCTCCGCCACCCCGCCTGTCCCCGTCCCCATCCACGCACTTTGCAGTCCGTTCTTCCCCTCAGGCCAGAGAAGGCTTGGGAATGTCGTCCCTGTGCAGGAGCCCACAGTCTGGCCAGCTCCCTCTCCACCCCAGACCCACTTGCTTCCACAGTCAGTGCCTGCCAAGACCTGCTGTCTCAGGCTAGAGCCTCTAAATGGCGTGTGTGACTGCCTAGCCTCCAGAGGCTTGTCTGCATTATGTGGGAGCTGCGGGGAGCCCCACCCTTTCCTGGCCCATCACCTCCCCGGGGTTTGTTTTCCATCAGCATCGCAGACTGAATGCTCTGAAGGCCACGCTTGCCGGCAGCCTTGGCTGTGATCGCGTGTAGGAGTGGAGATTGTGTTTTCTCCCATCTCCCACGCAGTCACAGCCACAGGGTGACGAGAATACCTGGCATTCTCTCGGGCTGAGGACCTGGCAGGCTCTCTAGGTAAACATCTCAATTAGGAATCAAAATGTTTCTCCTTTTGCAGAAAATGGCATTTTCATAGGCAGCCCTTGCTGGACAACAGGGAAGAGCTGTGCTGGCAGAGATGAGGGTGGACCCCACGCCCTACGCCTGGCACCCAGTCTGTAGAGTGCACATGTATGCAGTCACGCATGTGTGCACACACACACTCACACATGCGAGCACACACATGCACACATGCACACACGCGTGCACAGGCACATGCACGCAAACACACATGCACACGCATGCACCAGGGAAAGATGCAGCCCTTCACTGCCTAGACTTACCAAGTGCCAAAGGCCCCGGGCCTTTGTGCCTTAATTGTCCTCTTCCTTAGGGACGAGGCTTCGCCGTTCGCCAGCACTTCTTTGCCTGCTTCTAACACCTACAGTAGGTCGAGTCATGGTGTTTCCTGCATTTTGGCAGGAAGAGAAAATCAAAATGCAGATAAGAAAAGAGCGCAGGCAAGTCCAACACCTCTGACCACCTGAGACGGTGGCAGCAGCCTCCAGTCACTGTAACCGAAGAGAGTCCGCTTACGAGGAGAAAGCGGTAGAGGGAAGATAGTTCAGTGGGCAAAGTGTGCCTGGTGAGCTTGAGGACCTCATTCTAAAAACGCCAGACACGGTGGCATGGCCAGTCCTGGGTGGGGTCTCTGGGCTTCACTTAGCGAGCGGCAGGCCAGTGAGAGGCACGGTGTCGAGGGACAGGACACCCGAGCTTGTCCTCTGGCACGGAGCACAGGCGCCGCACACAGACATCCAATAGCAAGGGTTCCTTAGGCTTGGAGTTTGGAGGCTGTCGTCTCGGGTAGGATATCCCTGCTGCTCTTGGACCTGTGGTAGGGTGGCACATCTTGATTGGATGGATCGCGATGGGTAAGGAAAGAGCAAAAAGGATCTGGGATCTTCCCCACACTCCCCTCTAAGCATATGCCCCAGCCCCTGACCTCCCGCCATGCTCCACCTCTTCAAGTCCTCATCACCGCCCATGGCACCAGGCTGGAGCCAGTCCTGCGACACGTGACCTTTGAGGACCTTAAAATAGCCTGGGAACCCCACAGCCGTCTACCTCGCTGTCTGCTTGCCCACCCCCTCCTCCTCCACAGCGCTCCCCTCCTCCTCCCCAGCCCTCTCTGAGGTCTTATCTCTGCTCACTCGCAGCTTTTGCAGAGCTTCAGACCGACATCAACGAGCTCACCAGTGACCTGGACCGATCGGGAATCCCCTACCTGGACTACCGCACCTACGCCATGCGAGTCCTGTTCCCAGGCATCGAGGACCACCCTGTGCTGCGAGAGCTAGAGGTGCCACAGCAAATCAGGAGGGAGGGCAGCAGAGCAGGGTCAGGGCCAATAGCGAGTCTCCTCTCATGTTAAGGGCACCAAGAATTGGGGAACGCGCCAGGTACAGTTCGTCGTCACTTTTTGATTAATAGCTGAATTAATTAGCTAAGACTTTGCCTCATTCTAGTATAGATTTTAGGAGACTGAAACAAAGATAGAGGATAGAATGTTTATTTGTCCATTTGTTGGTTTGCTTACTGAACACAGTGAGTAGGCAGAGGAGATTAAGAAGTCTGATGAATGGTCTCCTGCTGGATCCTTAGGGAATAAGTTGTGTCCCTTCCAAGGGCTGCTCAAGAGCCACCTCCTGTCCAGCAGATGGCTCCCAAATGCCATGCGCGGGCGGGACAGAATGCAGACCCCCGAAAAGGGTCCCACAGCAAGGGTCCCACAGCAGGCTGCCGGCGGGGCTGCCAGGGCTGTCTCTAGACTTGTCCCCCATACCAGGTGCCGGGAAATGGGCAGCAGCACGTGGAGAAAGCGCTGAAGCTCTTCGCCCAGCTCCTCAACAATAAGGTGTTCCTTCTGACCTTCATCCGCACGCTGGAGCTGCAGCGCAGCTTCTCCATGCGCGACCGTGGCAACGTGGCGTCGCTCATCATGACAGGCCTGCAGGGCCGCCTGGAGTACGCCACCGACGTCCTCAAGCAGCTGCTGTCCGACCTCATCGACAAGAACCTGGAGAACAAGAACCACCCCAAGCTGCTTCTCCGGAGGTCTGTCATGGCCGGGGCGGGGGCGGGGGGCGGCATCGGAGCGAGAGGGGCACCCTAAGGTTGCTGGGGCTGCCACATGGCCGCAGTGCGGGGCATCGCATGCACCCTTTGCAGTGTCCCATGACCTCCCCAGCAGGTCACCTCACATGCACCCTTTGCAGTGTCCCGTGACCTCCCCCAACAGCAGGTCACCTCACACACACCCTTTGCAGTGTCCCGTGACCTCCCCAGCAGGTCACCTCACATGCATCCTTTGCAGTGTCACCCTTTGCAGTGTCCCGTGACCTCCCCAGCAGGTCACCTCACACGCACCCTTTGCAGTGTCCCGTGACCTCCCCAGCAGGTCACCTCACATGCATCCTTTGCAGTGTCACCCTTTGCAATGTCACCCTTTGCAGTGTCCCGTGACCTCCCCCAGCAGGTCACCTCACATGCATCCTTTGCAGTGTCATCCTTTGCAGTGTCCCGTGACCTCAGCAGGTCACCTCACACGCACCCTTTGCAGTGTCCCGTGACCTCCCCAGCAGGTCACCTCACGTGCACCCTTTGCAGTGTCCCGTGACCTCCCCAGCAGGTCACCTCACGTGCACCCTTTGCAGTGTCCCGTGACCTCCCCAGCAGGTCACCTCACACGCACCCTTTGCAGTGTCCTGTGACCTCCCCAGCAGGTCACCTCATACGCACCCTTTGCAGTGTCCCGTGACCTCCCCCAGCAGGTCACCTCACACGCACCCTTTGCAGTGTCCTGTGACCTCCCCAGCAGGTCACCTCATACGCACCCTTTCCAGTGTCACCCTTTGCAGTGTCCCGTGACCTCCCCAGCAGGTCACCTCACACGCACCCTTTCCAGTGTCACCCTTTGCAGTGTCACCCTTTGCAGTGTCCCGTGACCTCCCCAGCAGGTCACCTCAATCCACCCTTTGCAGTGTCACCCTTTGCAGTGTCCCGTGACCTCCCCAGCAGGTCACCTCACATGCACTCTTTGCAGTGTCACCCTTTGCAGTGTCCCGTGACCTCCCCAGCAGGTCACCTCACACGCACCCTTTCCAGTGTCACCCTTTGCAGTGTCCCGTGACCTCCCCAGCAGGTCACCTCACACGCACCCTTTCCAGTGTCACCCTTTGCAGTGTCACCCTTTGCAGTGTCCCGTGACCTCCCCAGCAGGTCACCTCAATCCACCCTTTGCAGTGTCACCCTTTGCAGTGTCCCGTGACCTCCCCAGCAGGTCACCTCACATGCACTCTTTGCAGTGTCACCCTTTGCAGTGTCCCGTGACCTCCCCAGCAGGTCACCTCACACGCATCCTTTGCAGTGTCACCCTTTGCAGTGTCCCGTGACCTCCCCAGCAGGTCACCTCACACGCATCCTTTGCAGTGTCCCGTGACCTTCCCAGCAGGTCACCTCACACGCATCCTTTGCAGTGTCACCCTTTGCAGTGTCCCGTGACCTCCCCAGCAGGTCACCTCACACGCACCCTTTGCAGTGTCCCCCTTTGCAGTGTCCCGTGACCCCCCCAGCAGCAGGTCACCTCCTGGTCCTGCCACTATCTCAGCTCTGTGACCTCTGGTCCGCCTCTGTGGTTTAGTTTCCTCACAGATGTGATCAGAGTAACCCGTGTCCCGGCCTCCCTCCTCCCTCTGCCTCAGAGCGTGGTCCGGCACCGTAGCTACAATCATATAGAACGATTCCCTAAAATGTAGCTCAGACTTTGGTTCATTCAACCTTCAGCCACATCCACAGGACCCAGACATCTACCACCTGTGGCTGGTCGCCCACTCTGATGGCATCAGCGACCGTCGCCTGCATAGGGCAGATATGCTAGGCTAGAGGTGAGGTAGCTCTGGTGCCCGGATTCCTGGGTCAGCTTGGTGGCATCTACCACCTGTCTCAGTTTCCCAGCAGAGCTCAGGTGTCCGAGCCCTGAGCCCCTTGCGCCCACCCTCACTAAAAGCTCTGGCTCTATGGGCAGCAGTGGGCCCTTCTCCTTCCTCACTCTCAGCTCCCAGGTCTCAGGTTCGGGGACCCACGTGGGCTGAGAAGGGAGGAACGTGACTGTTTAGAGCACTGAGCCCCTGACCTGCCAGGCTGAGGACTAGAAACTCTCATTAAGAGCTGTTGCACGTAAATTAGTCTAATCTCAAGCGCAGTGCAGGAGGGTGCAGGAGGCCGGGGGCGAAGGCTGCAATTCCTCCTGCCTTGTCCTGTCCAGGCCCAGATGACTGAGGCCCTGGCCAAGGCCTGGGGTTTGCCGCAGCCGCCGCAGGGTATAATTCGCACCTCCTGCAGGGAGCAGCTCGGCTTCCCCTTCTCCGGTCTGTCACAGAAGCTTTGTTTCTTCCAAGTCCCAGGTCTGCGAGGGCACTTACAGAAACAGATTGATGTTGGCTAAACTCAGGCGCTTTCTCCGCCAGGGCGATCCCCAAGAGCACCCGCAGGGCGCCACTGGTGGCTCAGATTTGCATTGTGTTTTTTGGGGGGCAGATGTTATTCTTTGCTCTTTAAATATTAACCCAGTCAACTCTAACAACTGTAGGGTAGATATATGTCCATTTATAGTTGGGGAAACTAAGCATACAAAAATTAAATGATTTGCCTAAGATCATGGATCTGAACCTGCAGCAGTCCGATACACATTTGGAGGGGCAGTGCCACAGAATACTCAGAAAGGCAGAGACCCCAAAGGAGCTGGCAGACTCTTTAGCACCCTGAAGCCAGCAGGAATGGGGGACTATCACAGCCTGTGGGATGAGGGAGTCTGTGTCTGAATTCTGGGAGACAGCCATCCCCAAATGGACTTCTACTCAGTGTGAGGAGAACAAACTCCACCACGTCACTGCTGCTGTCTGGCTGGGCTACATATGCTCCGCCTCAGCCCATGCATGGCACACGCGCGTGAGGAGCCCAGGCCCCCACCCCTGGGTAAAGGATGACCTCGCCTCTCTGCCTCCTCCAGGACCGAGTCTGTGGCTGAGAAGATGCTGACCAACTGGTTCGCCTTCCTGCTGCACAAGTTCTTGAAGGTAAATGGGAGTGAACGGGCCAGAGCCAAGCTCTCAGCCCCGGGGCAGCACAGCGTCCTGGCATCAGGAACATGCCAAACAAAACGAGCCTAAGGGCTCTCGCTCCACATTCTAGGCAGGATCTATACTCCATGCCCTGCTGTGCCCGCAGGAGTGCGCCAGCAGGGCCCCTGGTCATGCTCACGTCCACTGCCCGCAGGAGTGCACTGGGCAGCTCACGTCCACTGCCCGCAGGAGTGCACTGGGCAGCTCACGTCCACTGCCCGCAGGAGTGCACTGGGCAGCTCACGTCCACTGCCCGCAGGAGTGCACTGGGCAGGGCCCTGGTCATGCTCACGTCCACTGCCCGCAGGAGTGCACTGGGCAGGGCCCTGGTCATGCTCACGTCCACTGCCCGCAGGAGTGCACTGGGCAGGGCCCTGGTCATGCTCACGTCCACTGCCCACAGGAGTGTACTGGGCAGGGCCCCTGGTCATGCTCACGTCCACTGCCCGCAGGAGTGCACTGGGCAGGGCCCTGGTCATGCTCACGTCCACTGCCCGCAGGAGTGCACTGGGCAGGGCCCCTGGTCATGCTCACGTCCACTGCCCGCAGGAGTGCACTGGGCAGGGCCCTGGTCATGCTCACGTCCACTGCCCGCAGGAGTGCACTGGGCAGGGCCCTGGTCATGCTCACGTCCACTGCCCGCAGGAGTGCACTGGGCAGCTCACGTCCACTGCCCGCAGGAGTGCACTGGGCAGCTCACGTCCACTGCCCGCAGGAGTGTACTGGGCAGGGCCCCTGGTCATGCTCATGTCCACTGCCCCGCAGGAGTGCGCCGGGGAGCCCCTATTCATGCTCTACTGCGCCATCAAGCAGCAGATGGAGAAGGGCCCCATCGACGCCATCACGGGTGAGGCCCGCTACTCCCTGAGCGAGGACAAGCTCATCCGCCAGCAGATCGAGTACAAGACCCTGGTAAGGAGACCAGATGCCAGGATCAGCCTGGTACCTCCAGCGCTGTCCTTGCTCTCCTGACCCCGGGCACCAGGGAGCACAAGGGCAATGCACAGTTACTTTCCCCATCATCTCTCGGGTGGTTCAGAAGAGCTCTCCATGCCTCAGTTTACCCTAGAAGATACTGAGAGAGAGAATGGCCACCCACCATCAAGGTGACCTGATTGTCAAGGAAAGAGCATGAGTGTGCCGATCGCCAGTGTCCAAGCTGTGTGGGCACACAGGACCAACCTTAGTTCCTGGGATGCAGCTAAAGCATCTCATGCCAGGATCGCCACCTCTTCTAAGCCAGTCAGAAAGCAGAGCCTTTCTTTGAGCAAGAAGGAGGGACACAGTGATCGGACTCTCCCACAGAGGTGGCACAAAGATGAGAAAAGCCCACCAGGAAGGCCAAGCTCATGGGAGGATTCTAAGACCCCCACTCTCCCCTCACCCTTTCCGACTATGTCTGGCTCATTCCAAGTCTTCTGCTTGTAGACCCTGAACTGCGTCAACCCTGACAACGAGAACAGCCCAGAGACCCCAGTGAAAGTGCTAAACTGTGACACCATAACGCAGGTCAAGGAGAAGGTTCTCGACGCTGTGTACAAGAACGTGCCCTACTCCCAGCGGCCCAGGGCGGTTGACATGGACCTGGGTAGGAAGCCTAGTTCGGCACAGGAGGGCAAGGGGAGGGCTGGGAAGATGAGATGCAAAGTTCTGTCCTGTGCACAGCCCCTCCGTGCAGACTGCACCTGGGTCTAGGTGCTGGCCGTGGGTCTAGGTGCTGGCTGTGGGTCTAGGTGCTGGCTGTGGGTCTAGGTGCTGGCTGTGGGTCTAGGTGCTGGCCGTGGGTCTAGGTGCTGCCTGTGGGTCTAGGTGCTGCCTGTGGGTCTAGGTGCTGGCTGTGGGTCTAGGTGCTGGCTGTGGGTCTAGGTGCTGGCTGTGGGTCTAGGTGCTGGCTGTGGGTCTAGGTGCTGGCCGTGGGTCTAGTGCTGGCCGTAGGTCTAGGTGCTGCCTGTGGGTCTAGGTGCTGGCTGTGCGGAGTAGGTGCTGGCTGTGGGTCTAGGTGCTGGCTGTGGGTCTAGTGCTGGCTGTGGGTCTAGTGCTGGCTGTGGGTCTAGGTGCTGGCTGTGGGTCTAGGTGCTGGCTGTGGGTCTAGGTGCTGGCTGTGGGTCTAGTGCTGGCTGTAGGTCTAGGTGCTGCCTGTGGGTCTAGGTGCTGGCTGTGCGGAGTAGGTGCTGGCTGTGGGTCTAGGTGCTGGCTGTGGGTCTAGGTGCTGGCTGTGGGTCTAGTGCTGGCTGTGGGTCTAGGTGCTGGCTGTGGGTCTAGGTGCTGGCTGTGGGTCTAGGTGCTGGCTGTGGGTCTAGGTGCTGGCTGTGGGTCTAGTGCTGGCTGTGGGTCTAGGTGCTGCCTGTGGGTCTAGGTGCTGGCTGTGCGGAGTAGGTGCTGGCTGTGGGTCTAGGTGCTGGCTGTGGGTCTAGTGCTGGCTGTGGGTCTAGTGCTGGCTGTGGGTCTAGGTGCTGGCTGTGGGTCTAGGTGCTGGCTGTGGGTCTAGGTGCTGGCTGTGGGTCTAGGTGCTGGCTGTGGGTCTAGTGCTGGCTGTGGGTCTAGGTGCTGCCTGTGGGTCTAGGTGCTGGCTGTGCGGAGTAGGTGCTGGCTGTGGGTCTAGGTGCTGGCTGTGGGTCTAGTGCTGGCTGTGGGTCTAGTGCTGGCTGTGGGTCTAGGTGCTGGCTGTGGGTCTAGGTGCTGGCTGTGGGTCTAGGTGCTGGCTGTGGGGGCACGTCCCTAGGCTCTGCCCGCTCGCATGCGACCCTCCCCTCGCTGCGTTGTCATGGAGTTTTCAGTGTCTCTGAGCTCTGTCATGACGTCCGCTGGCAGAAACAGCAGACACGGGTGGCTCTGGGCTGCCGCCCTTGCCCCTCTCACACTGCCGCCCTTGCCACCCTCCACCCAGAGTGGCGCCAAGGCCGGGTTGCCAGGGTGGTCCTGCAGGATGAGGACATCACCACCAAGATCGAGGGCGACTGGAAGCGACTCAACACGTTGATGCATTACCAGGTGAGGCGGGCGACATCGGTAACCTGTGCCCACAGGGTCTGTCAGGAGCCTCGCAAGTTACCTTAGCTGAGAAACTTACAAACACGTGTCCTCAAGCTGTCTCCAGAGGAGCTGTAATTGGTCTCAGTGTTTCTTTCCGTCTCTCTCTACATCTGCAGAAAGGACAGCTCCTGGGGAGTGCCTGACTCTCTCTCTTTCTCTCTCCTTCTCTCCTTCTCTCCTTCTCTTCCTCTCTTTCTCCCTCTCTCTCTCCCTCTCTCTCTCCCTCTCTCTCTCTCTCTCTCACTTGCAGCAAATCAGGGCACAAACTTGTTTTCAGGTCCTGCAATCTGTGGCTTTCTCCTAGTGTCTGTGGAAATTGCCCGAGCTTTCTTTCTTCTTACCTATGGTGGAGGGGGGGCCGTTCCTGGTGATCCTGCTGTTTCAGCACAGAAAGTGACATGTCTGTTCACTGGCAGACACACTGAGTGAGCAGTCAGGAAAATCCCAGCAAAAGAACCAAGCATCGGATCTACCCCCATTCTGTCCCATGGGAATCACGCATGGGCTTGGGGATCGCGGTAAGATTAAGCACAGGTAGACAGATTGAGATTCAGGAAGAATACTAAAATAGAAACTGGAAATGAGAGACACAGGAAAATTAAGCCAAACTAGAGGAAATGCCTCAGGCTGCGAGACCCATGGGACTGTCTGGCTAATAACATCCTCCTGTGTCCCTGGTTCACAAAGGGAAGCACGCGTAGAGGCTGGCAGGCTGGGTTGGCAAGTCCTGAGCTGTCAGTGGCCAGCCGCTGGGAGGCCCTGGAGCTGGCTAGCAGCCTTGAGGTACAAAGGAAGCTGGACACTGGGGATACCCCTGGGTTCCTCCACTGCACCCCTCATGCTGTGCCCAGATCCCAGCCCCAAGCGAGGGGCTATGGAGACCTAAGGCTTTGAAGTGTACTCTAGCCCCCCCCCGACTCAGGAGTTACAACTTTAATCTCTTCCAACCTCAAGTTCTTCACCTGCACGCTGAAGACAGCAGCCAGACAGGAAGGTGTGAAGGCAGCTGGAAGGAGTAGAAACCACAGGTCATACTGTCAGGACTTGACTCGCATCGAGGCAGCAAAATCCTGTCCATCGTTTCCACAGGCATTCAGTTCACGCATGCACACACGCACATGCATGCACACACGCGCACACACACCACAAAACATGGCTAACACATCCAGTGGGACAATTATAATGAGTCAGTCAGAACTGAATAGAAAGCGCGGAGCCACGCAGCACCGAATCTGACCCTTGAAGGTCAGACATGGGCTC
>JALPQD010000638.1:121076-211076 GCA_023101885.1 Typhlomys cinereus
GTCTTGAGCTGCCCCCCCCCCCACCTGCTAGCCCTTCCCAGCTCATTTAGCAGCTAGGTGGGGACAGCAAGGCTGCTGACTGCCCCCGCGTCACTGCTTGAGAGATACGGTTGCCAAGTGCAGGGCAGAGGTGAGCCTCAGACATCCTCAGGCCGTCAGCCCCTAACCTCCCTGCTTCTGCTTCTCTGTCCGCCAGGTTACCAGGGTGCCTGTGGAGTCATGTGAACAGTACACAACATGCGGAGAGTGCCTGAGCTCAGGAGACCCTCACTGCGGCTGGTGTGCCCTCCACAACATGTGAGTGATGTTTTGGAGTGAGCCTAGTGTGCAGACAGCTGGGCCTTTTGCACGCTGAGGGACAGTAGAGGAATGTCCATCCGCTGGGCAGCGGTGAGTGCGGATGAGACGCCGCGTGCAGGGCAGTGGAGGCTGAGGACCTTCCTTGCTGCAGTTCTGAGTCCTTCAGTCTCAGTCACTTTGAAGCAAGGACTGTCCTGTGTCATGAGAGAAGTCGCAGGACAGCCGGAGACTCCCAAAAGCCTCCTGGGAGCATCGGGACGTAGAAGCCAGACCAAGGCTTGCAGAGCGGACCTCCAGGGCCCCCGGGAGGTCTGTGCTCAGCTGGCTCCTGTGTGACCTGGATTGGCACCTACAGCTCCCAGCCTCCATCTCTCCACTGCTAAGAGGGAAAATGCCTGTTTCACAGGTGACTTGTGGAGACTAGATGAAATAATAAGTGCTTCGGAAATAAGGAAGCCCAGAAGAGGATACACAAATCAAAATAATTATTGTGCACTCTGCACCCTTGGGAGGACCCTTCTGGCCGCATTAATTCACGGTTCCGAGAAGTCTGCCTCGCATTCCAACTGGTCTCATGTCCCTATTCAGTACATTGCCTATGGCTGACCAACAGCTCATAGAAATGCTAAATCTCACTTAAACTTCCTAATTTGAAGAGCCCCAGAGGGAGAAAAAAGGGTGAAAACCCCAAAGCAGGAGGAGCCTGCCAGGAATTCTGTTGCCCAATGGAGCTGGAAACCCCGTGGCCCGCTGCCAGCGGCAAAGCAGCTCCATGAAATGTGCCGGGCTGGGTGGAGGCGGAGGGCCAGGGTTCAGGGTCCTGCACAATAGCTCTTGGCTTCCAGCCTCTGCAGCAGGTGCTGGAAGGCCCGAGGAGGGAGGGAATCACAGATGCAAAATCTGGACTGGATTGGAGCCCACCAGCACTGGGTCCCTGTGGGTTTCGGCGGTAAGAGACTTCTGGAAGGGTGTTGAAGAGCAGTGTGAAGAGCGAGTGTCATGAGGGTCAGGTGGGAGGTAGAGTGCTGCGGCCACCTACCCTGCCCCAGGCAGAGCGGGCGCATGTGGCTCCATCAGGAGGCTGACCACCCGCTTACAGGGTCCCTCCCCAGAAAACACTGCTTGAGGAACCTCTCGGCCCTCCCAGCACTGCAGGAAGGTCCCAGGCGCAGCCCGTTCCCCACAGCAGCCACTTCCTGCCCGAGACGATGCCCCATCAGGTTGACTTCTGCCCCCTGAGCTTCTCATCATCATCAGGAAATCTCGACCTACCTAGGCACCCCCTCCCAGCTCCTCCACCTGCCAGAGGCGCGGCAAGATGCCCATGTGCCGTCGCTTCTCCTCGCCCGGCATTCACATCTTTACCAGACACCTCTGCGCCTCCACCACCCGCCTGCCCGGCCAGCAGGGCAGCGCCAGCTCCGGGCTCAGGAACCGGCCTGTTCTGTGCAGGCAGAGAACGGAGGGAGCCTCTGGTCCTGGAGGACTCAAAACCTCCTGTGTCTCCTGTGGGCCTTGCTCTGCGAGTGCATTGTTGTCTCCCGGGCTATTTATCTCTGTTGGGGCTGTTGCCATAAATACTATGATAAAAAAGAGCCATTTCAGTGAGTCAATGAGATAAAGGCTCCAGTCAAGAGCTCACTTTAGAGCTATCTTAAGGGTTCACTTAAACCTCAATAATTCTTTCCTTTGACAGCGTTCATATTTAGATCCATTATGTGCCTGGAAAAGAAGAGGGGAGGAGCTTGGGGAGGTCCCATGGGAGTCACTCCCTGACTGTGGAGTCCTGACGGGTCCCCTGCCTGTCGGGTGTGAACTGTGCCAGTCCCACACGTGCGCCTGTGCGGTGCAGCACGTGGCACTCTCGGGCCCCTGAATTTGGCCATCGTTGCACCCAGCTGTCACTGGACCGAGGAGCCTGGAACTAGGGATGAAGACGTCAGACTACGCGGGCTTTCCGACAGAGCCCCCGACCACACGCCTCTGCCGCCTCTCTGACTCCAGGCGTTATTTCACGACACAAACATTTATTTAAAATGTATCATGTGACAGGTAGAATATCTTAATGAATAAAACATGGCCTGTGCCTTCAAAGAGCCATTAATTCACCCAAGGATCACATGAGTTCTATCTCGCAGCTAAGACCCTCCTGCTTGCTAGCAGAATGATTATAGTATTAATCATCATTAGTAATATCAGTATCACAGGGAGGGGCAGCCCTGGCACACCCCACATGGGCCAAGCTGCATTCAAAGCAGTAACTGCTTTATGGGGGGAGAACAGCGAACCCCTTCTTTGCTAGTCCTTCAATCTCCCACACTCCTCTTCATCTGCGGGCCCTCACGGCACTACATGGTGATCCTCGTATCTGTCTGCCCTGCATTGGGGGGGAAGAATTCTCCCTTCCTTGGTCTGTCCTTCGCTTCATGTGAAAGTGGCCACGAGACGGTCCCCCCAAGGTGACAGTCACGGGGCTTGCTTGCCACAAGCCTCTCTGACTGCAGCGCTGAACCCTGACCTCTGCGTGTTTGGCTTTACGCAGGTGTTCCCGCAGGGACAGGTGCCAAAGGGCGTGGGAAGCGAACCGCTTTGCCGGCAGCATCAGCCAGTGCATGAGCCTCGAGGTGCATCCCAGCAGCATCTCGGTGTCGGAGCACAGTCGAGTGGTGAGCGCGCAGCGGGGGCCGCAGCGGTCTCCATGCACCTCAACAAGGATGCGGGGTCACTTGCCAGTCCTGTGAATTTCTCATTCGCGGATCTGTTCTGTAAACCTGAAGTGTGCATCTAAGTGACCAATATGGGCACCCCGATCCAGCAGCACATTCTTAGGACATGCAGAGATTGTGCGCCTCCATTTGCAGGAAGCTACGAGTAGCCATTGTGGTGAGAGGGGAGGAGAGACAAGGAGGGAATGAAGAAAGACGAGGGGCCTCCAAGTATAAGCTTAAAGAGAATATTAAGCAGAATAAAATTGCCCTTAGCTGCCGTCAAGGTACAACCCAACATATTCCATGTCCTCAGGCCCTGACTATTATTCATTGTGAAGGTTTATGAGCATTCACGAATGTTAATTAGTTTAATGAACCTTCCACAATTTTCGGTTCATTCACGCCCACCAGGAGGCTTTGGCTCCTCCGCAGCTAAGGGAAGAACAGGAGGCGAGGACATTCGGAGGAGTGTGTGGAATTCTGAGCAGGCGTGCCTCAGTCACTTTCTAGTTAACAAATTCTTCTGAAAGTCTGTGATAGTTCTACCACTGGAGGAGACACTGCGAACTTAGCGGGACGGAAACCACGAGCTGAGGCTGGAATTCTGAGGTGGCAGATGCCCTTTCCCCCAATCCCTTGGGCGCCTTCCACCCTCCTGCCCCACCCAAGATGCTTGGCCCGAAGGGAACAGGGGGAAGGTGTGGACATTCCGGGGAGCACACAGCACCCCAGTGAATGGTGAATGGCAGCCAAGGAAGAGGGCGGTCGTCCCCCTCAGCCTGGCCTGGCCAAGTCCGGCCTGAAGAGCTCACAGTCCCGGAACCCAGGCTGAGGCCGCAGTGACGGCCTCAGCCCCTGACTCACATGCACGCTCCCACCGTGCATGCAGTTAGTTCCCACGTCGGGTCAGAAAGGTCTCAGATAGATTTCGGTACCTTTCCCCTAGTGCCCTGAACCCCGAGTGCCCTGAACCCCTAGTGCCCTGAACCCCGAGTGCTTCCTAATGTTGGACAAGATTAAAGAATCAGCAATACTAATCTCGCAGAGACCATCGACCTCCATACCCCACGGAGTAATTTGTTGCTCTAACCGCTCCGCAGCACAGCTGGGAGACCACCTAGACCAGCACCTTCCTGATAGATGAGGTCAGGGAGATCCCTGGGCAGTCGGCCCTGGCAGGGAGCCAGGCTGGGCCTTGGCCTCCTGAGCTCTTGCTCTTTCCACAGCTCAGCTTGGTGGTGAGTGACGCTCCGGACCTGTCTGTGGGCATCGCCTGTGCCTTCGGGAACCTGACTGAGGTGGAGGGCCAGGTGTCTGGGAGCCGGGTCATCTGTGTCTCACCGGGGCCCAAGGATGTCCCTGGGATTCCTCTGGATCAAGGTAAGCACCGTCTACCGCAGACATCACAGGCCCGACCCGTCTTCATGTTCCAGGTGCTGGTATCGGCTCGTGTAGCTTGAGCTTGGACGCACGCAGCGTGCCCAACAAGGGTCAGGGAAAAGGGAAATGTCTGCTTCTGTTGCGGGGTGGGCGTGGGGGGCGGGAAGCACAGCGCAGCAGCCCGTCGCCTGTCTCTCCGAGAGTGCGGGTGACTCGCGGTGTGGATTGTGCTGGGCCGTCTCTCTGCAGAACTGGGGTGGGTCCGGAAGTCTTTCAGTAACTGGGCACGCGTGACCAAAGTAAGGGACCCCATGTGCGTCCGAGCGGTTGAGTCTCTGGGGAGGGACGCCGAGGCAGGCGGAGTCGCGGCGGGCCCTTCCTCTCACTGCGCTGGGCCCGGGTTCTCATCCCATCCTTTCTTTTCAGACTGGTTTGGCCTAGAGCTGCAGCTGAGGTCCAAGGAGACCGGGAAGATCTTTGTCAGCACCGAGTTCAAGTTTTACAACTGCAGCGCCCACCAACTGTAAGCACCTCTCAAAAGAAGCCGGTCTGGGTGCGGGTGCTGGGGTCCCCTCCTGTCTCGACGCTTCTGGGGCCCGTCTTCCCAGGGGACCCCGCATGTGTCAAGTTGAGCAGCGTCAGTCTCATGCAGTTACCCTTCATTCCGACCCCCTCACACTTCATGCCCAACTCAGGGAGTCATGACCCAGAGCTGGAAGGAAAGCTCTCCAGTGTAGACGGTCGTCATGGCTTCGAAGGAAGAGGTTGGCAGTGAGTGGAGTTTAGTCTCAGTCCTGTAACCAAACAAGACACTCAGAGCTCAGAGCCAGATGTGTACATAGGTTCTCACGTGGGTGCAGCATGAGGCCAGAAGGGCTGGAGGGACGGAGGGAGCCTCCACTCCAGTATGCAACAGATCCACCCTCAAGTTGGAGAGCGAGAGAGCAGACCACCCAAACCTCCACCCTCTGCAGCGGCTGAGCCCGGCGTAGCGCATCCTTACTCGTTGCGCGCATCCTCCCGGTAGGAAAAACGGAGGCGCAGAATCTGGGATCTTACACACTGGGTTAGAGAGCGGAAACATGGTTCTTGCTGTGGGTCACGCGGGTGCTTCCTCACCACGGATGGACAGTAAAGGGAGAGGTCAGCACGTACCAGAGGGACTAATCGCGCATTCCCTGGCCCCTCCTTCTCATTTCCCAGGAGCATTAGGCTTGATCCTCACTCTGTTTTCATTTACTTGCCAAGTTAACATACAATCAGGAACCAACTAGTAAGGAGCCCACGAGTTAACGTTGTCCTAGGCTCAGCAACTAGAGCCGTGGGCATGGCGGCCGTGGGCATGGCGTGCCGTGGGCATGGCGTGCCGTGGGCATGGCGTGCTCTGCAGTCACAGCTGGGGTGGGATCTGTTTGCTGGGCATTAAAATAGACAAGTGAGCCGTCCATTGTATCTGCTCTTCTCTAATCTTGATTTTGGATGAGAATCATCTGCTGGAGTTTTGGCATCTTCACAGTACTCAAGGAAGTAGACACGTCTGGGCGGTGTCGGGACAACTGGAATGAAATGTGGGAGAGACAGAGCAAGGGGTGGGATGCAGGGCAGGGCTAGGAATGGAAGCGCAGGACGAGTGAAGTGGAACTGGTTGAAAGCCTTCCTCTCTGCTGCACGGACAGCTAGCCCAGCTGGGACGGAGCCTGTCGGCCACCACCCCATGCAGCGGTGACAGAGCCACGGTCTGTGCCAGCCATCTCCGTGACAGTCACGCGTGATGTCACCATATTCAGTGAATCATTTCTATGGCAACACAGATGCTGTCACGGGCGGCGTGTTTTTACCAGCAAGGAAAAGAAAACCACAGGTCTCCTTGACAGCAAAGAGCATTTCATCGCTAAACAGGATCTGTCCCTCTCACTCCGGGAAGACGCAGCCCCAAGCTTTTAAATGTAAACTGAGGCCCAGAGATAATAAGCATCACAAGGCAGTGACAAGGTTAGGCAGCGGGCCAGGTTTAAGGCACATTTAGAACCCAACAATTTCCATTTTTCTTTAGTCCTTCGTCTTGACAAACCTCAGGCAGTCAGCGAGTACATGAAAGAGCTTTGGCCTGCTCTCAGAAAGTCAAGGAACTGGTCTTGACTGGCCTGGGGACAATGGGGTGTGCATGGCCCCGGGCAGCTCATGCTGGGGTTATCAGCCAGGGATCCCTGAACCGACCCCCACCACGCAGATGTACCAGGAGCCCCACCAGGTGGCGCCAGATTACAGACCTGGTTCCATTCACAACAGAGGCGTCTAATTCTTAAAAGGTCAGTCTGGAGAAAGGAGGAAGAGGAGGAAGACTGGCACCCCAGTACTCTTCTATCACAATGGCCTAAGCAGGCGCTCTCTCTCTCTCTCACACACACACACGCACACGCACACGCACATGCACACACAGCATAGCACTCAAATACTATTTAAGCAATTGAAATAACAGGTGATTTACTCTCTTGAAAATAATGATCACCATTGTTCTTTCCAAAATCATTTTCTGTGTGAAACCTCACTGGCCTCAGACAGCCCTGAGAACTAGACAGGAATGCTTTGTTATAGACAGACAGAGAGACTTCAGAGCAGAGGGAGGGGCTTGCTCAGGGAGACCCCAGGGCTAGAAGTGAGACGGCATCAGACCTGCCTGACACCCTTCTGTGCTCTTGGCTGCTGTGTGATCAGCATGGTATGTTGGCATGTGTTTAAACACCAGCAATCAGAAAAAAAAATCTAGTTTGCAGGTTTACCAATTTCTGTGGTCGTAATGTTCCCACCATAGCCAATTTCAGGCTATCAGCATGAAATTCCAGCTTTCAAATTCCTGAAAACACAAACCAATCCTGGCTTAGCTCACCATTGCTTCCTGAGTTAACTGATCCCCAAACAGTCCGAGTTTATCTCTAATTGTCTGGCCCCATGAGCATCTTGGATGGAAAAGCCAGTCTGCGGCTCTGAGAGGTGCTTCCCCCGTGTGCCGTCCTGAGGGTGAGACGAGATGTACGCAGGATAACCGACTCACCTTCACTGCATCCTTCCTGCAGGTGCCTGTCCTGCGTCAACAGCGCCTTCCGCTGTCACTGGTGCAAGTACCGCAACCTGTGCACGCACGACCCCACTACCTGTTCCTTCCAGGAGGGCCGGATCAATGTCTCAGAGGTAAGATCTCTCCTCGGCATGGCCACGCCTCAGCAAACCAAGCAACTGCTCTCCTTGCTGGTCATTCCAGCATCTCACAGCCTTGCGTCTTGGCCCTGCCTGGTCACTTCGTCAGAGACGCCGACACAACCCTATGGAACCGCAAAATTCTTATGCAACAAATGGCCCCAGGCAGAGGCACATCTACCAGACTCCTAAGCCTGTGCATTCAGGAGTTTGACGTGCACGTGGTTAAGACTTACAGCTCAGAGAAGAGAGACCCAACCAGACAGGTCGGAAGAGCCCTTAGCTTGCTTTAGCCTCTTTCTCCTCCAATAGATACTTTTCATGCCAACTTTTTTTCCAACCCAAAAATTCATGATTCTTTGACTCTGACTGGGTGAGTGGCCTTGTAAAAAGAGAGAGAAATACAGAGAAATTCATCCACTGGGACGATCACGGCATTGCCAGAGTCCTTTCTATCATCTAGTGGAAGCTCCGTCCCCAAGCCTGGCCCACTTTGTCACTGAGAGTGGAATGCCGCACTCACCTTTCCTTTCTGTGACGCTGACATTCCCCGTGGCCCCGCGTGCCTAGTTCCATGAAGCTTCCTGGACAGTTTCTTTCTTCTGACTGATGCCCTTTATGCCCAGTGGTGGCCAGTTGGGGCAGACACATGAGACCTTATGCGCTCATTCAAATTACACATGCGCACACAGACACACATTCCCTCTTGGTCTACCTCTTAGAAAATACGCGAATACGAGTAAGTAGCCGGTGCTTCCACGCACATGACAGCTTCTCTGGCATCGTCTCCCCGGTGCTGGCTACAAGCCACTTAAGGCGAGGACCACATTGCGTCTTTAAATCCTCATCCTTCTATCTCCATATGAATGCTCGAAAACAAGTGTCCTGTGTCCTCTGCCTGAGTCCAAGCAGTGGATGTCGTGTCTGCCTGTCTGCACCAGAGGTCACAACATGGAGTTTCTGGGTTCACCGGTCCTGACAACTGTATTGGTCGCCCTCATAGCCAAACATAAAAAGGGAAACTTTGAGTGATTAAATGGATAAACCTGACCTTTCACTCCTCTTTTCTGAAATGATATGGATTCTATGCAATCAAGAGTAGAGACGCTCTATACTGACAGAGGTATAGGCAGCCCCATAACAAGCATTTAAGACAGACCTACTCAGCCAATGTGGGAGTCACGTCCCCACCGTGCTAGGACACTCCAGGCAGAATTTTCCTGAGTCCTGGGCATGTGGGATGCTTCTCTGTTCTTTCGGGACACTGGAACTTAATTTCAGGCCTGGAATTCTGCGAGAGTTTGAAACTCACCTTCTCACTCAGAGAAAGGAACATAAGAGCCGCAGCCTCGGGCTTGTAGCAGAGTGTAGGAGCAGCAGGAGGATGGTGCCGGGAGCGTGCTGTGGAGGGCCGGCAGGAAGGAGGGCGGCAGGGGAGACTGACCTGAAGTCTCAGCAACCGACCTTCATGATGTCGTCAGAAACGCTAAGGCCGCCTAGTAACCCAGTTGGAGGAGGGTCCTGAGCCCTGAAGTTGGTGAAGAAGGAACTGACAGGGAGCGACTCTCTTTCTTTCTCTTGGGCACCTGGCACGACTGACAGCTGGAGCAAGGGCCAGCCAGCATCACAGGAAGCAAGACAAACTGCCAGTCTTCAGAGGCTGAGCCCAGAAAGCCTGTTGAAAGCAGGCCCGAGCACACATCACTGAAGCACAGTTCCCCTTGGGCACCAGGCGGAGCCCCAAGCCTTACAGAGCCTTGACTGGAGAGACCCCGAGGACGGTGGGGGGCTGCATCTCTTTTCAGCCTCAGGGTCCGTCTGTGCTGCCAGTGCCTTGGCTGGAGACCAGGTCACTGTCTCCTTCATCTCCCTGTCTCCCCCTGGGATTAGTTGGGTGGCTGCTCTGCTCCTGCCGGGCACGCCGGCCCAGACACAGGAGTGGCTGCTGGCTATGTGGGAAGCCAGTTCTGTCCAGCTGCCAGCTTGACTCAACAGAGGAAGCAGAGGACTGTGTCCCGGCACGGTAGCGTGGGACACTTCTTTAACTTCCTGAAGTACTGCTGCAGTTCTTCAGAACCTTTCCTGACGTTGGAAAACGAGCAGAGATACATGCGCCGGACGCGTGTAAGGCCCAGCCCTTCAGTCAGGAGCCTGGCTGCCTGGCTGCAAATCCATCACTATCTTTCACATTCTCAGTCAGCCCTGTCCCTGCCGTGACCTGCTGGAAACAGGTACAATTGGCTGGCTGAACGGTGGCACTCAGGAGGAGCCACACATCCGTAGACACTCAGGACAAGCTGCACATCCGTAGACACTCAGTACTAGCCGCGCACTCTAGACACTCAGTACTAGCCGCACATCCATAGACACTCAGTACTAGCTGCACACTCTAGATACTCAGTACTAGTCGCGCACTCTAGACACTCAGTACTAGCCGCACACTCTAGACACTCAGTACTAGCCGCACACTCTACACACTCAGTACTAGCCGCACACTCTAGATACTCAGTACTAGCTGCACACTCTAGACACTCAGTACTAGCCGCGCACTCTAGACACTCAGTACTAGCCGCGCACTCTAGACACTCAGTACTAGCCGCGCACTCTAGATACTCAGTACTAGCCGCACATCCATAGACACTCAGTACTAGCTGCACACTCTAGATACTCAGTACTAGTCGCGCACTCTACACACTCAGTACTAGCCGCGCACTCTAGACACTCAGTACTAGCCGCACACTCTAGACACTCAGTACTAGCCGCACAATCTAGACACTCAGTACTAGCTGCACAATCTAGACACTCAGTACTAGCCGCACATCCATAGACACTCAGTACTAGCCGCACATCCATAGACACTCAGTACTAGCCGCACACTCTAGACACTCAGTACCAGCCGCGCACTCTAGACACTCAGTACCAGCCGCGCACTCCAGACACTCAGTGCCAGCCGCGCACTCCAGACACTCAGTGCCAGCCGCGCACTCTAGACGTCTACTCAGTACTAGCCGCGCACTCTAGATGTCTACTCAGTACTAGCCGCGCACTCCAGACACCCAGTACTAGCCGCGCATCCATAGACACCCAGTACTAGCCGCGCGCTCCAGACACCCAGTACTAGCCGTGCGCTCCAGACACCCAGTACTAGCCGCGCGCTCCAGACACCCAGTACTAGCCGCGCGCTCCAGACACCCAGTACTAGCCGCACACTCGTAGACACTTAATACTAGCCACACATTCGTAGATTTTCTAGCTATAGTGCAGGTCTTAGTGCCTTCCCAGGGCTTTGCCATGAACATCACCTGAAAACTTGCTAGAAATTCAGATTCTTGGGTCTCATCCCTGATTTTGCTGAAGATAGAGAACCACTGTCAGATGGCATTAGTCAGTTCTCCAAACCTCCTGCAGCTGCCCATCATTCACTGCTGATATCTGCAGTTACCCGGATGTCAACAAGGCTACAGAGAACTCGTGCCTCCGGAAAGCTGACTGGTTTGCTGTCTGTAGAGAATTAGGGCCTGTGAGCATGTTGACATCCAAGGCCACGTGGCCACGCCATAGACGTGGTCACGAAGGTTCTGATGTGACTGGATCAGTGCAAGTCCAGGTGGAGGGCCTGCCCCTGGACGATGGCTCAGCAGGGCCATTTTCTGACAAAATCCCAGCAGTGTTTAAGGCTTACCTGCCGCTCCTGCCACAGGCCGCTAGGCACTTTCAAGCGCAGACCTGACAAGGGAGATGGTCATGCTGGATGCCTCTCAGAAATAGGAACATTAGTAACTAACACCTTTGGACATTGATTGAATATGAAATACTTTATTCGTATATAGATTTCATTTAGTTTTAATTACTTACAAGGAGATTCAGTTATAGACAAACTGAGGCTTAGTTTTCTCATGTTCATAAAATGTGCAGATGTTAGGCGTCAATCCAAAGTGGCCTCAGGTGAGCTCACATCTCAGCTTCTGAAGAACATATACAATGCATGCGTCCACATATGCGCACACAAACACTTGCATATAGACACACAAAAGCGCATACAGGCATGAAGACATATGCACATGCACACATGTGCACCCCCTACAAAGCACATGCACGGGCGTGCACACATGCACGCACACTCAAGAAATGTGCAGCACTCGTGTTAACAATTAGCTCACCCTGCCCTCATGGCACAATCTCTGCAGGCGCCTCTCTCATATCATTTGTCAATCAGGCATCACTGACACAGTTTTCAGGCAAGACAGTGAATTCCAATTGAGCCATCTCTCAAGCAGTTTTAGGGGCACTAAGCCAAACCTTTCCTCCGCCCGTAGCCCCACAATTCTCTGATTGCATGGGTTGTATCGGGCCGGGATGTGATATTAACAGGCAGTGTGAAGATGCACAGCCTTCAGCCTTGAAAACTCATCTCCCTCCATGGCTAAGCCAGCCTAGTGAGATATAGATACGTAAATATTTTCTTTGCACTCCTTCCCAAGGGAAAGATAGAACCAAATAAATCCGATTAGTTTCTCAGAATACTGGCTACTCTATCTCTTCTCTCTGAAGTCCAGTAGGTAAGGATAATGCTATTCCACGTGGGAGGTCATTCTGAGGAGTAACAGGTCTGCAGCACAGAATCTGGCAGAGCAAACGAAACCAAGTGGGCAGCAAGGCCCTGAGAGCCACAGGGCACTGCCCAAGGCATGCCTGCGCAGCAGCCGCTGCTTTCTTTTGCCTGCAAATAGAAGAAAAATCCTCTCTTTTCTGATCCCAGTGCAGTCATCAAATAAGCAAGGCTAAAAACATGCTTTTTTCTTCTGAGATAATCTTGAGCCTATATGGACATTGGAGAAGACCCTAATTGTTTTCTGCTTTTAAAAGTCCCAAAAGAGCATGGTCAAGTTTTCTTAATTTTTAGACTACTCTTTTAAAGCGATTCATACAGATACTTATGACCTCTGCTCATGACTCATCAACCTCAGGCTGGACTGGTTTAACCCAGCCAACAACACACCCACACACGTGTATCTACAACCCCTCCTTGCATTGGGGGGGGGCGGGGAGGGGGAGAAAGAGATCGTGTCTGAAATTCCTACAGAAGCCAACTCCACAAATAATCAAGTCCTCTGTAACCTACACACAGTCTCTCTTACCCCTTAAATCATCTTTGGATTCTTTATTTAGAGAATAACTGCAATCTGTATTCCAGTACAGAGTAATTTTGAACAAATATTGGTCCTTGGTTGATGAAATCTATAGACATAAGGCTCTATGGGAAGGTTTTTGTCATCAAAGTTAAAAGGATTCTATGACTTGTTTACTACCTCAGACATGCTTCCTAAAGCCACTTTTATGATCTTGCTACTGAAATTTAAATTTATTCTCTGAGCTCATTAGAGAAACAGCTCATCCTTTAAACTGTTGTGAATTTCAATCTCTCTCCCCTTCTATAAACACATGTGTGCGCTCACACACACACACACTCACTCACACACATGCACACATACACACATGCACTCACATGCACACACATGCACACATACACACTCACACGCATGCACACACTCACATGCACACACACTGATACACACATGCACACACTCTCACATGCACGCACACACTCACATGCACACATACACACGCACACATACACACTCACACACTCACACTCACACACTCACACGCACACACTCACACGCACACACTCACACGCACACACTCACACGCACACTCACACATGCACACATACACACTCACACACATACACACTCACGCACACACTCACACGCACACACTCACATGCACACTCACACACGCACACATACACACACACACTCACACGCACACACACGCACACACTCACACGCACACACTCACACGCACACTCACACACGCACACATACACACTCACACGTGCATACACTCACATGCACACTCACATACACACTCACACGCACACACTCACATGCACACACTCACATGCACACTCACACACACACACTCACACGTACACACTCACATTCACACACGCTGACACACTGACACACACGCACACACACTCACATGCACACACTCGCACGCACACACTCTCACATGCACACCTTTATATGTCAGTGTTTTTCTATCGTACATTAAAAATCTAATTGTTGTATTCGATGTTGATTTTTAGTCACTGACAGCACACGTACCCTTTGCTGCGGGAACCCTGGGTTTTTCTAAAGTCTGTGTTTTTTTCTGGCTCTCAGTATATGAGAGACTTGTCAAGAGGCCTTCAGGGAACGAAGTAAAAGTGCAGTAAAGAGCAATCTATGAGCCAGCCGCTTGAAGGACTGACTGTTGGCCACTGCCCATCTGTCTTGGGACAGTTAGGATCCTGGCCATCAACAGAAATGCTACCTACCAAAGTCTTCCTCTGCAGCCACCTAACAGACCCTGGGGTTGTCCCAGCTCTCAGACGACAGGTCTCCATAGGAAATCCCTCTGGGTCCAACTCCATGAAATCCTCATGGCTTCTTGGTAGATGAGGTCGGGTCCACTGGGCGATCCCATGGCTTCAAAAGCAGCCCGGCACTGGGAACCAGCCCCTCGAGTCTCCTGACAGCCAGAAGCAAGCCTCCTCGTCCCCCACCAGCCTCCAAGGACAGGCCAACAGAAAGCAGCATCGAGACCCTTTTATCTGCTGCTTCTTCACCTCTCGCTCCTACAAAGAGCCGCCAAGTACCCACCGTGCATCCGACCCAGCATGAAGACGCGGATGTGGGCGGAGCAGTACTCGCAGCGCAGTAAGGGAAGCGAGCCTGCAGGAACTGCTCCCTGGCTGCAGGACCACCGTGGGGCAGACAGCGAAGCGGACGAGCAGGCCAGCCTTACGGAAGCTGAGTCAAACTAGAAGACCAAGAGACTAGCTGCGTGGTTATGTGGAGGCCCGGCAGGGAGCGGAGAGGGGGAGGAAGCTAGACTCGGACTGGCAGAAAGTCTTGTACAAAGACCTAGAAGTAGAGCCAATAAGGGAAATGGCGCCCAGAGCTCCCTGTGTGTCCCGTATGACGTGGCCAGATATGCAAGGGTCAGCAGGCCTAGAGACCAGTCAGACTGCGCTGGCTCTACAGCTGGAACCAGAAAAGAGAAGGGACCATGTAGGTCCACACCATGCGGAAGCCGCTGACCACATGGTGAATCTCTGGCGGAGACAGCTGGTTCAACACTGCCTGTGCGGCTCAGGCTTCAGACAGGGGAGGCCTCTGGCATCCGGAGAGGACAAGGCTTCTCCTTGGACGTGCTCATACCCTGCAGAAGCCCAGCGGTCTCAGTCCCAGGGCAGCAAATGCCAGCCGTATCTTCATGAGACAAGTCCTCAGTGTCCAGGAGCCAGTCCCAGGGGACAGGAGGGCAGGGCTCTCCCCGCAGGAGCTAACAGTCAGGGTGGCCTGGGACCTGGTCTTCCAGACCCCGAGCTAAAGAAAGCCGACTTGCCCACCTGCCCTCCCCGTCCTTCCACCTCGTTCCTGTTTGGGTTTTGTTTTCCAAAGCAAGGCGGCTTTTCACGCAGGGCCTGGTAATGAAAAAAGATAAAGAGCCAGAGCTGCGCTTGGAGGGCTTGATGCCCTGCGGGAAAGGCCGGCTCATCTGGAGCGGGCATACTGAAGCTGCCCATAACCACCGGCCACCTCCAGCGTGTGGCAGTGTGAGGGTTGGGGTAAAGCCAGAGGTGGGAACACGGGCACACGCAGGCTCACGCAGGCTCATTCATCCAGTGCCTGCAGGTGCGTGGAGATAAATTCCCAAGCTAAACACAGCCAGACTAGGACAGTTTGCAGCATGGTCCGTTTCAGAGCCCAGGCGGTAGGAGCGCGTTCGTCCTCCTCACTGACCTGCCGTGCCCCTGACGTGAGGGACAGCCCGTCTCCCGGGTGTCCCCTCCCCGGAACAGGAGGGTGTGCCCTGGCTTGTGTGCGCAGGAAGCTACAGCCGAGGCTTGATGGCCCTCTCTTCTCCCCAGGACTGTCCACAGCTGGTGCCCACGGAGGAGATCCTGATCCCAGTCGGGGAGGTGAAGCCAATCACACTCAAAGCGCGAAACCTGCCGCAGCCGCAGTCGGGCCAGCGGGGCTACGAGTGCGTCCTCCGCATCCAGGGGGCCGTGCAGCGGGTACCTGCCCTGCGCTTTAACAGCTCCAGCGTCCAGTGCCAGAACAGCTCGGTAAGAGGGGCGCGCCCAGCGGGCCCGCCCTCACCCGTAGGCTGCACCCGCAGACCCCAGCAGACCCAGGAGCAGGAGTTAGGGCAGCACCCTAAGGCCCTGAGCCCGCACTTCCGGGGAGACGGCCCTCGAGAGGACCCTACTGGCAAAGCTTGTCATTTCGGGGTCCCTTCTGAGGTTACAGAGCATATTTTTGCCTTCGTGGAAACTTAGACAAAGGTAGTGAGCTCCATTCAATACCTGCTTCCCACACTGTGTGTGTGTGTGTGTGTGTGTGTGTGCGCGCGCCCGTGCACTACAGGGCAATGCCAGCAGGAGGGTGGACAGGAGGGTGGGAAGAACCCGAGCATTTCAGGAGCCGTAAGGGTTAAACCTTCCCAGAATGGCAGACAGAAGCACGAGGTGTTTAATTATAATTCTAGCCCAGAGAAGATCTTTTTATCTGCCAACTCCCTGTCTCTGTCTGTGGGGGGTCAGCTCGAAGATGGGGAACCTGACAAAGGTGTTGAGGGAAGCTAATTCGCCTGGGAGAGATAAAGAGAATCTGGGCCTCTTATCAGGGAGCTGTCAGATTCTGGGGTCACAGGCGCTTGATAGAATTTGTAATCGGCGGAAGGCCGCCCAGCGCACCGGGAAGCCAGGCTGGGAAGAACCAAGCACGGCAAGGAGGAAAGCGGGTAGCGTGCCTTTCAGAGTTAAGTGGCCAGTGGCTGGGCGTGGGCAGCCCTCGAGAGGGGCCTACCTAGGGGTCTGCACAGGGGCCCGGTGACTGACCATTGCGAGGAGCCTTCAGGCTTGGCATCCTCTGTAAGGTCAGCAGAACAAGAAAAAGTAGACTCTGCCCAGTCGGAAGCCTTTCTCCTGAGGTCATAGTGGATCATCTGGACAGCAGTGGACACGTCTCCCAGATGGACACTGACCCCAGTGAGGTTCACGTGCAGAAGGAAAGGACGCATTCAAAAAACAAATAAATAAGGAGAGTAATTGAGGAAGACGTCTAAGGTCACCCTCTGTCCTCTACATACGCAGTTACACATGTGCACTGGTAGCCACAGGAACGCCGTCACAAAAAAGGAAGAAAAGAGAGGGGAAGGGAGGAAGAAAGGAAGGGAGGGAGGAAGCTACGTGCCCATAGCCACGTGTCCTGGTCCAGACTCGGGGATAGAGGAACAAAAGGGGAGCCGTCTTTGGTCCCCTAGACGCATGGACCTTGCTACCAAAAGACACGGCTCTTCCTGGGACGCCCTAGAATACAGTCAGAAAGATGACAGCGGCAGACCCAGGCTGGGGGCTGGCAGGCCGGACACCGGGAGAGCAACAGCTGCTGACTTAAGGGACAAGGGCAAGCGCAGGACTTCGGCAAGAGAGACAGGTGACATGAGCCTGGTCAGATCACAGACAGCCCTAGGTGGCTCCTGAGGGCTTAAGGGCCAGAAGTCAGGGAAAGGGCGTTGTGGGGTTCCTTTGGGCAGCACAAAGGGTCTCTCTGCGCCCAGCTGCCTGTGACAGAGCCCTTAAGAGACGTGCGCCCTGGCCTCCTTGCAGTACCAGTACGACGGGATGGACATCAGTAACCTGGCAGTGGACTTCGCTGTGGTGTGGAATGGTAACTTCGTCATTGACAACCCTCAGGACCTCAAAGGTAAGCAGCAGCCACCGGGTGCAGATCTGACCTTTCCCGCGACCCCAGGAGAGGATGGGGCTGTGGGATCAGAGCACCCCGTCTGCCAGGGAGCGCCTCAGAAGCTCCTAACGCGGCATTCCAGCCACCACAGGAGTCCTGTCAGGAGCCTGTTTCCTTACCAGCAGAGCGTCCGCCGGGCCACGCGCGCCCTTCTCGCTCCTGGAGGCGTTGACCCGGGGGACAGCGGCAGAGCACCTGCCAACCTCCCTGGAGACACAGATCCTGCTTCCAACAGGCTCTTTCCCTGTCCTCGGCCCTGGTCACGGTCTCCACACAAAGGCCTAGCAGCTGTGCTCCTGGCCCGCGGGGGGCGGGAGGGCAACGTCTGGAGCAAAAATGCCGAGTCAAAGAGGCCGGCTGGAGGCAGAAGGGACTCCAAGAGGTCAGCCGTGGTGGGCCTGTGCCCACGGCGGCTCTTCAGAGCGGCCCCCGCTTACCATGGAAGGCACTCACTCAGTGGTTCTTTGGAAATCGTGTTTATTCACCACCAATCTGAGCGTGTAGCATCGTTGTTCCCATCCTGTGGATAAGACAGTTGATTGATTCAAAGAGACTGCAAGACCAAGAGCATCAGATGGCAGGAGCCAGGATTTGAACCACAGCAGTCTGATTTCAGTTCTGTCTTTTACTTTAACCATGACCCAAATGAGAATACGTTGCGCCTGCCTGACTGGAAGGGGGATTTGAAAACCCACCCTCAGCTGTAGCCACGCATCTCGCTGTGCTTCACGTAGCTGGAGATGCCACAGCACCTGCTCCCCAGGCGCCCCACTGAAGCCGGCGCTGTGGAACGAGGACCCAAGGGGGACACTGAGCCTGGGGTTGGGTCGTGGTTGGTCCCCAATTCTGGCTCCCAGGCCGAGTGTTTTCCACTGCCAGGATGCAGGTGTTTTCCTTGCCGAGGGTCTGGGCTGAAATCCTAGAGGTCGGAGGGAAACAGCCATGTCCAATCTGAAGGATCATTTTTTCCTGATGTTTGCAACTCTGTAGGTGTCCAGGTAGCCCTCCCCCGCCTTATCTCCACACTTACACCACCAGATCCTGAGTCTGAGGGGAAGCTGTACATTGCGTTGGGGGCCACAGGCCACCGCATTTAAGGACTCGGGTTCCGCACTTCCACTTGGTCAGTACGAGTTCAACTAGATGCGACGCTGCATCCAGTGCCCGGTGTCCCCCGGGTGTGGGGAGAGGAAGCCTGCTTCAGGCCTCTGACCAGCTCGTGGCTAGAGACTGTGGCCACATTTGCAAATGCTCCATCAGTGCTTGCTCAGGGCTTTCGACCCCCATCTCCTGTCCTGTGTCCTGGAGACACAGGCGCGAAGGTTCTAGAACTTCAGATACCTTGTGGTCTTGCTGCTGGACAAAGAAGCAGGAAAGAACAGAAGCAGCGGATTGACCTGTGGAAGAATGAAAACAGCCTTCCCTGAAGCGCCTGACCTCTAGCACAGCACGCTGCTAGGTCGAGGGCATGTAGGTCAGCTTGGACAAGAAATGACCTTCATGTCATTTGTATAGACACGCCCCAGACCCCACTGTGGGGCTCTGCAGGACCCCCAAGGATGCTTAGCAGCCATGCCCGCATCCCCTGTGAGTCTGGCTGCAAGGTACCCGGATCCACACGGATCCTTCCACAGAAGGGCTGGTGTTTACGCACAACCACGTATCATCTCAGTGCGTGCTGGAGTGCCGGGGCTGGACCACGCTGCTGTTTGCTAAGGATTGACGATGGGAATTAGCTGTGTGGTGTTCAGTACGGTGCATTCAGAGTTCATGAATGTGGAGAGATGACTTGCTTTTCAAGAGAATGTATTTGGGCCTCTGAGCGCAGCAACCTAACAAGCAAGGACCAGGTGCAGGGGGTGCCCAGCTTTGCCAGGTTTCTCTAGGGCTCCTGAGTCAGGAGGAGAAAAAACCACATTTATAGAAGGCACACGTGGCTGATAAGGAGCCAGCAAGACCACTTTGTGGACACAGGCCTCATCCACGAAGTCATGGTCGGGCTCTGTCCCCCTCTTTCCAGCAGTGCCTCCCACTGCCAGCCACCTGGAGTTCCTTTAGGCACAGACCAACTCCTGTCCAGACCCCATGATTTCCAGGACAGCCTCACAACCCACTGCAGTGGCAGATTCCGGCTTGGGGTCTGCGCCCTAGCAGCTGCCAGCGTCATGCATCTCTTTGAGCTTCACTTTTACCCACGAAGAAGAAACGAGGCCCTCCCTCTCGAAGAGAGCCCCGTGGGAGCGGCGGCGCCCGAGAACCAGCCTGAGATCAAAGCGAAGATGAGGAGCGTGTGGAGGAGCATCTGGTCCGTCGCGGGCTGCCGAGTGCGCATCACGCAGCATCTCACTCGGCCTCCCCAACCCAGTGATTCCTCCATGTTAGAGCAGACAAGCGAGGCTCAGGACGTTAAATACTTTGTCACCCTGCTAGGAAGTCGCAAAGCCACAATTAAAGCTGAGCTCTGATTCAGCCTATGGGCAAAACTCTCCATTCACATTATTTTCTGCTGGGTCTTTAAGCGACTGCCTGCCTAGGAGGGTTAACAGCGTTAATTCCGTGTGCGTTGCTCTCGCGTTAGTGAGGGTCCACAGAGCTTCATGGAGCAGGGAGCAGAGGAGGGTGTGAAGCCCGTCTCCCAGCTCCATTCACGGCCGCCCTCTCGTTGCAGTGCATCTGTACAAGTGCGCGGCGCAGCGGGAGAGCTGCGGCCTCTGCCTCAAGGCGCACCACAAGTTCTCGTGCGGCTGGTGCAGCGGCGAGCGCAGGTGCGCTCTGCGGCAGCACTGCCCAAGCGCCTCCAGCCCCTGGCTCGACTGGTCCAGCCACAATGTCAAGTGCTCCAACCCCCAGATCACCGAGGTAAGTCCCACCACGCTCTGAAGAGAGCAGCCGGCCAGAGCCCTGGGAAGAGCTGTGGGAGAATCCCAGGGGCGTACTTAGCATGCAGCACGAAGGACTCGTGTCCTGACGGCCCGTGCACAGGCACACAGACATGTTTACAGTGCACCGTCTCGGATGCCCGATGTGGGTATGTGTCTGCATGTTCGTGAAGGAAGGCAGAGCCCATCCATCTGCCAGACCAACTGATCCAAAGGTCACAAGAATCGGCTGTGTTGCAGAGAGCCATTCAGAAATCAGGCTTTGCTTTTCTCAGCAAAATGTGATTTCAGGAGCATCAGTTAGTTCAGAGGCGCAAAGTCGGAACTAGAATAAAGATGCGGCATAGTTATCTATCTTACCATTTGCCAGGGTTTTGTCTTAGTCGGGATGTGTTTGTACATTTTAATGGGACCAAGTAGGTAATTAATTATATTGAGGAAAATGATGTTTCAAAAATAGCAAATTGCCAAGGAAGAGAGCGGTATGCTGTGGAGGGAATGAACCCTAGTGCGAGTGGTTGAAGGAAGACAGCGGTGTGCTGTGGAGGGAATGAACCCTAGTGCGAGTGGTTGAAGGGAGACAGCGGTGTGCTGTGGAGGGAACGAACTCGAGTGTGAGTGGTGGAAGGAAGACAGTGGTGTGCTGTGGAGGGAACGAACCCTAGTGTGAGTGGTTGAAGGGTACAGCCACATGTACGCCCCTTGTCATTTCACTCCCTAGCCTGTAACTGTCGCTTTGGTTCGAAGCTGAGCCGCGCATCCCTTGTGCTGACCAGCAACGAAGGCCTGGAAAGGGAGGTGTCCAGGAGCTCTGGGGACTTAGGGAAGTGGGAAGGGCTGCCTTCCTGCTGATGGGCCGCCCTTCCTAAGTCGCACAGTATGGGGAGACGCCCTGAGCTCCCCTCTGATCCAATGGGAGCCTCAGTTCAGTTCAGGAAACAAACACCTTGAGATCGAAGGAATGTTGTAACCTTCAAATGGATTGTTTGAACAGGAAGCAAATATTTACTTGATGTGCTCAGCTTTGATACATCTAATCCTTGCAGCAACTGTGGGAGGCTGAGTGTACTCATGTCTGATGCACCAATGAATGAAACGAAGGCCCTAAGCTCGCACAGTAGACAAGTGGCGGAGCTCAGATGTAATTGCAAAATCTCCTGAAAGTTCTCTATAGGTTGCCCAAAAGACATAAAGCTAGGGGTGTTTCCCCTTGGTCACCACCACTCCTTCCTGGTGAAGACATGTCAAGGAAGTCCCCCCACATCAAATGCTACACTGTAGGCAGTGAGCCCCCCGTGTAGGCAGTGAACCTCCCCGTGTAGGCAGAGAGCCCCCCGTGTAGGCAGAGAGCCCCCCATGTAGGCAGAGAGCCCCCCGTGTAGGCAGAGAGCCCCCCGTGTGGACAGAGAGCCCCCCGTGTAGGCAGAGAGCCCCCCGTGTCTGCAGAGCCCCGTGTCTGCAGAGCCCCCCGTGTCTGCAGAGCCCCCCGTGTCTGCAGAGCCCCGTGTCTGCAGAGCCCCGTGTCTGCAGAGCCCCCCGTGTCTGCAGAGCCCCGTGTCTGCAGAGCCCCCCGTGTCTGCAGAGCCCCCCGTGTCTGCAGAGCCCCCCGTGTCTGCAGAGCCCCGTGTCTGCAGAGCCCCCCGTGTCTGCAGAGCCCCGTGTCTGCAGAGCCCCGTGTCTGCATCAGCGCAGTGAACATGGAGTGCGGCTGTCTGTCCGCTCTCCACGTGGAACAGACACTCGGGCGACCCGCCCTGCGCCGAGGCAGCTTCGCTGCAGTCCGTCCCTCCCTCTGATGCGGCCTGTGACCGGGCTGCTGACTTTCCGGATGGGCGCAACCTTCTGCATGGAGAGCTGCATTCCAGCTGCTTGGGGCGCCAGGCCTTCTCCTCCGCTAATGTTTCTTGGGACGGCTTGCCTGGAACATGCTCTATTCCTAGCTCTGGCTGGCTGGTGAACTTGCCAGTCCAGCACCCACGTGCCAGGGAGCTTCAACCAGACAGGGACTCTGTCCTCAGCACCCCACTCTGGGGGCCCTGGGTCCGCACAGCCTGACGCCGCTGCTCCCGCGGCCTGGCCTGACGCCGCTTGCTTGTGGCCTATCTGGGCTCCTGCTACGTCTGCCTGTCCTGCTCACTGACCAGGCACTGGCGGCGGTCGCTTGGTTCCCCCGAGGCACAGAGGGCTCATTAACCCCTGAGGTCATCAGGCTGTAATTGGCTTTCCCAGTGAACTTCTCGCAGGAGTCAGAGAGGCTCTCCGTCTCCTTCGGTGGTCTTCATGTCGAGACTCTAGAGACATGACGTTGCATCTCGTGGGTCCATCTGTCTGTGCTTCAAGCCCCCCAGGGACATCACTCTGGACAGGACACAGAGCACCCAGCCTGGGCAGCCGTCCCCTGGCAGGTCACGTTTCTTTCATGTTGCATCCTGTCCCCACCTGACCCTCCTTTTCATATCAAAGTCATCTTTTTATCTTTTCCTTCAACTTTTTAGTTTTGAAATAATTTCAAATTCATAAGAAGGTACAAAAATAGTATAAAGAACTTTCATATTCCCTTCACCTGGTTTTCCAAAGTTGGCATCTTGTGTAACGACAGTGCAATGCCAACTAGCATTGATGCGACATCACCACCCATGTCTCCGCTGCATCACGTCTCCACTACACCAGGACTTTCCTGGTTGTCTAGTGATGCTTTTTCCGGTGCAGAATCCAAGTCAAGACCTGATCTGGAATCCAGTGTCATGTCTCCGCAGTCCTTGAAACCATGATCCAGGCAGCTATAATGTCCAACGTCCCACAGTTTGGGCGTGTCAAATACTTCCTCATGGTTTAATTCGGGTTTTACACTGTTGGCAAGAAGTGCTGAGAGAAGGGACCTGACACTCTGTTGAGGGCTATGTGGACATTCCCGTCATGGGTGCTCTGAGAAAAAACATGACAGTCATGGTCTTTATGAATAGAATGGAATAAGATGCACAGTTCTTATTGATATGAACAAATGAATGGCCAGTGGGTGGGAGTTACTTTTTTATGCTAGAATCTCAACCAAGAGATGCAGAAAGAAGAATGGAAGTTGAAATCATTACCGTTTGCACCAGCAACTGCTTCTAGCAGGACTGGTCCAGGATGCGGGCATCAGTAGGTAGCAGGATGCGGGCATCAGTAGGTAGCAGGATGCGGGCATCAGTAGGTAACAGGATGCGGGCATCAGTAGGTAGCAGGTCAGTGGGAAGCAGACGCTTACCAGCCCTGCGCTGAGGTGAGCAGCGATCACAGCTCATGTTCCCATGGCCTCCCTGGCCTCCTTTCTGGGCATTTTTTTGGCAGAAATGCTTTGTTCGAAGCTTTAAGAGCCATCAGCTTTTTCTTTACCTTTCTTGGCTGCCCCTTCTTGCAGGCAAAGTTCCTATTTGGTAAACTGGTCATTGGGCTTCCATGGGCCCAGTGCCCTTTTGCGCAGATCTCCTTGACTTCAAAATGTGTGTCCGCTTTAGTACCAGCACTCGGGGCAACCAGCAGTGGAAGGGGGAGAGAGGGTCCCTGAGGGCCTTGCCCACCCTGGTGATTAGCAGCATCTGAAGCAGCGACATCCTGCCTGGGAACAGAGAACCGAATGAGATGACCTCAAAGAAGCTTTGCTGGAGGGAGAGAAGAGGGCTCAGAAGCAGTGAGATGGACAGCTGCTGGTCCTCCCACCCCACTGTCTCCTTGGCAACCAGGCCCACCCCCAGAGGCCCATCAGTTCCAGAAGCTTCATGTAGGACGAGTTGTACAGCCTACTGAATTTCCTGGTTTGCATAAACCTGAGGTGAGGACCCCCTCAGGACTCGCCGTCTGCCCCTCGCTGGCTCGTGGTGTAAAGAGGGTGCTGTGCTCGCCAGAGGCCTCCCGGGCTGCGTCCAGTTCCAGCTGTCCCTGGGGGCCTGTGTGCGTGTCACTGTTCCAGCTCAGGGGCATGCCGAGGCTGGGAACCCCGAGAGTCCCCGCACCAGTTACTGCATCCCCAAGCCGGGCCAAGGGAGTGTGCTCTGAGCCCCCCGTGGAGACTTTCTCAAGAGCCAGGGGCAGGCGGGTCCAGGAGAGCAGGAGAGGAGACGCAGTGTGTTCTTAGGAGAAGAAATTTGAGGAAGGAAAAGGGACTCTGGCGTGGACGTGTCCAAGCTTATCCGAGGGCGGCTGTAGTCACACACACTGCCCTACACAACAGAAATGTATTGCGTCTGAGGTCTGCAAGCTGCAAGGCCCGGTCGGCATGAGGACTAGGTCGTCTGTAGGCCGTGAGGGAGGCTCTGTTCTGGCCCTTCTCCCAGCAGCACACACCTCTCCTCGTGCCCCTCGGTGTGCCTGAAACAGACGCGACACCTTCCAATAAGGATGCCAGCTGTACTGATGCAGGTCTGCCTTCATGACTTCCCGTTCATGTGATCGCCTGTCTGAAGGCCCTTGCGTCCACATAAGGGCACATGCGGTGGGGCCAGGATTCAGCCCTCAGCTGTGAAGGGGAAGATTCACTCCAACCATCAAAGAGGCTCAAGAGGAGGGTCACCAGGATAGGAGCTTTTTGTCTCTTAAGTGAGTCCTGAGTTGCTGCTGCTGCCTGCTAGCTCTGCACTGGAGCTTGTCACAGGCCTGTCCCCACACAGCCCCGCCCTGAGCACTGGCCACCTGGAAGGAAGAGGACTGCAGCACTGGAGGGCACATGCCTCGGGCCACCGCGGTGGAGCCAGCATTCTCAGTGTCTGCATGACACGACGGTTTCCCTTCAGGAGGCCTCTGTTTACCCCCGCCTCACCCTCCAGACAGAAGCCGCTGGGCACTGCTCTCAGGGAAATAAGCAGTTGACACAAAGTCACACGTCTGGCTAGTGGCCGAGCATCATCATGCCAGAGGGTGTTCTGTGGCCACGTTCACCTACCTCACCCCGCCCACGTGCACCTCTGTGTTCAGGATCGAAATCCTCCTGGAGACACCAGCAGATACCAGACACACTGGGCATCTTGCCACCCTTTGAAATGAACCTTCAAGTTACCCACACCTAATTGTCTCCTACGCACAATTAGGTGCAGACTCTTTCCCGTCCGTGGAGAAAACAGGAAGCTTGGGGTGTGTGGGCCTTGGGGCAATCATTGTTGCCCTGGTTGTCGCAAGAAGCTCCTAGACTTCATGCACTTGACCTCTGTCCACCACGCAATAGCGGGACGCCTTGATGGGGAGCCCAGAGAAGGGGCCCAGGTAGCACACAGCCAGGCAATACAGTCACAGGCCAGAATAGAAACCAGGAGAGGCAAAGCAGAATTTGAGAGTTAGGGGAGGAATCCCAGAGTTGCCGCTTGGGACGCTGCACACTTAAGATGTGACAGTACATTCCTGTGTGTTCCTGGAGTTACCTCTGCCTTGCCTGGCAAGGGTACGTGGGGGACAGAGGGTCTAGAGTTCTTTCTCCATTAACCACAGCACATATTCTACTTTATGAATTTTTCAGCCTTAGTAATTTGTCCAACCTCACTAGTACATACTTGGAAATATACATTCCCGTTAATATTATCATAGGTACATGTACCTGGGACAGAAAATCAAGGGAAGGAAAAAGTGTATGTTGCCCTCCACAACCAAGCTTAAATAAGTTCTGGTGCCTGGTAGTTTGAGATGAGCCCCCTCTTGTGGCCCCCTGTCCACATGCCTAGGCGATTGCTTCTGCCCGACTCTACCAGATGCCACGTGTTGCTGGATCTTCTTGAGAAGCGGCGCAGTCACAGCTTTTATCCACAACTGCACCACATCTCCTTAGGAAAGGCCAATGCCACCTGCCTGGATCAGCGCAACTCACTGCAAAGTCAACAGAAAAATGATAAAATAAGGAAGTCAGTCGGTTTTCCTGAGAAACAAGCGAGCACTCTGATCTCGTTCCTGTGTTTGCAGGCCTCATTAATATAACATCGCTGCGACAAACAGCTAACGGGGTGTGGTGTCGGATGAATCATGAAGCTACTCTACTGAGATAACAATTAGACGAGCCAGTAAGAAGTCACACTACGCAGGAGAACTGGCCCTGCCAAGCCATCGATTCTTATGAGCCGCTCTGTAAGGCTCTGGCGACCAGACCGTGTGGCACGCGCACTCACACGCACATGTGCTCTTACACACACTCATGCGCATACGCAAGCTAGAGACGCGTGTGACCATTGCTGTCGGAACCCAGCGCCCAGGTGCATTTGGGAGCCAGGACGGGATGTGCATCCTTCCAGTCAGAAGCACAGCGAGTGAACAGAAAAGCCAGTGCCAGGACTTCTTGGGTAGCAAGGAGAAGTGACCTCCGCCAAGGGAGCCGGCGCTGGCAGAGGACCCGAGGGGAGGCTGAGGCAGGTGCCCACGTCTGGCACCTTGAGCTCTGCAGAACTGGGGCTCACTGTGGATACTAAGCGACAAGCTGCATTTTCCCAGTGCGTTCTGCCTCTTGTGGGTCACTGAGTGCTCCTAGCTCACTGACAGGACAGGGACGTGTCTGGGCTTTAAGCGAGACACAGTGGGCGAGCCAGCACAGTTCTTACTTGTGGAGACGTGGCAGATGCCACTCCAGAACAATCCCCTACTCCTTGGGACTGATGGCTGTGTCTTCCCTTCTCTTCCCCGCCCACCCTGTGAGCCAGTAGACAAACACAGGAAGGCAGGGTCTCCAGACACGAGCCAGTCTTTGTGAGTCTCTCACCAAGTTCCTCCGAAAGAGGCCTGACCCTTCCCAGGTTCTGCCGAGGCCCTGCTCGAGTCTGCCATCTTGGGAAGTAGCTTAAGACGCCCCTCCAGACTGCAAGCCCCAGCTCTGCAGCACCTCCCACTGCTCCAGTGCAACCTCCAAATCTCCCCAGCTGTAATGAACCAGCGGCATCTGCTCTTGCCCGTGGGCGCCTTTGTGGCACGGTTCCCACAAACTGTTCAATTAGTAGCTGCGAGAGTGAGGGCGGCTCAGGATCATGGCACGGCTGTCCAGGTCACAGCACCCACGAAGGAAAACAAGCTCGCCAGAGCCTGGTGGAGATACAGCCTGGGCTGGAGTGCCCGGTGGACCCTTGCCAAGACTTACCAAGTGCGGCTGTTGAGGTGGAGTCTGAACAAGTAAAGTGCTCCCCAAAACAGAGGCCCCCTAGTCTCTCCATTAGTTCACATACTGCGGCTAAGGCAGGGCAGCCTTCTCCAGCAGCCACTGGCCCTTCTTCCTGTCTTAACATGTGCTGACCAAGAGGTACCTGGCCTGGCTTGGACAGGCCACCTTCGTGCAAGAGAAAGTGTGGTCCCAAGTCTGGGCATGTTTGTGGCTGCTGGACTGAGCCCCAAAGTGTTTCCTGTCCTCCAAGCCACAGGTAACCCTTTTCCTCCACAACCAGTCAAGAAGCCAGTCCGCTCTGGGCAAGGTGATGTTCTACGAAGACGTAAATGCGGAGCCAGATGGCACCTACAATACCAGTATTTCAGAGGCAGAGATGGAAAGACTGTGGCTCCTACAACACCAGCCTGGTCTAGATAGTGAACTTCGGGCCTGAGACCTGCACAGCAGAGAGAGCCTGTCAAAAAAATAAATAAATGAAAAGATAAAAAGATTAAGATATAGATACGGCACCCTTGGGAGGGGAGAGAACTTCACAGCAGCCCAGCAAGCAAGGCCCGCCAAGCAGAGAAGGCAGGACGCGCGTCAGTGTTCACGGGAGCCCCGCCCAAGCCACCCAGTGGCTGCCGTGTGACAAGCAGGTGTCCTCGGAGGCCCTCCTGATGCAGAAGGTGTCGCCCTCGGAGGCCCTCCTGATGCAGAAGGTGTCGCCCTCGGAGGCCCTCCTGATGCAGAAGGTGTCGCCCTCGGAGGCCCTCCTGATGCATGCTGGTCAGCCAGGCGCTCAGCCTGTCAGCCTGGCTGGGGTCACTACGATGGTGGGACCGCAAGGGTCCAACGCAAAGCATCTGTGTGACCGAAGCCTTCAGAAGCACTGTCTGCAGAGGAGAGCTAGAGGCCGGGGTAGTAGTTGCCGTCTCCAGTATCTGAAAGATGTTGGATAGGAACCCTTCTGCTGGAGGAACTCATGGGAAATGGCTTGCATTAAAGCAAGCAGGAAGAACTTTGAAAAGATCGCGGCGTGAACATACTTCAGCACTGCCGAGCAGCACTGAGCTTCCAGTCCTTGCTGAAGAGTGTTGTTTGTTCTAAAATCTGGTAGAGATCAGCATTTTCCAGCAACAGAGAACTAGGAACATCTGTTGGTCTGGGCCAGCGCTATGCTAAGTGTGAGGTTCTAGAAAAGTACATTTGCCCTGTTACAAGATGGTTTGTATCTCACTGAGGAACTGACACCCCAGTGTGGTCATGCCCTCAGAAGTGGGCTTAAAGGTCCATAGGGGGACAGGGGAAGGGCTTCTGAGGCTGCCCAAGAAGGCGCCACAACGGTCATCTTAGCCAGGTAAAGTTGTCCTGTCCTGCCTGGCCAGCAAAGAGCCACGTGTTAGACACACACGGGCCTCACACCCTGAGAGGGCTGACGAGCGTCCCGGCTAGGATGAATACATCCCATCCCAGCAGAGCCTGGGTCTAGGGAGCCCTGAGTGTAAGGACTGGGCAGAGGAGAAACGGGGCTAGTGCATAGTGTGCTGAGAGCTCAGCACCGCAGCCTGGTTACCACAGCTGCTTCCATCCCGGGCCTCTGCTTCTAGTCGTCCCAAGGTCCACGGGACACAGTTTAGATAGATTTCTGATCCCAGCGTGCTGGCTGCTGAGAAGCATGGGGCTGAGACCAGTTAATACCTGCAGAGCTTCCTTTCACCTCCTTGCCTCTCCTTTCTGCACCTCCCCACTGCACCCTTCACACATGCACACGTGTGCGTGCATGAGCACACATGAATGCATGTACACCTCAAACTGTCAACCCGTGTGTGTGTGTGTGTGTGTGTGTGTGTGTGTGTGTGTGTGTGTCTCATTTAGAATTACTTTCCTGAAAGATGCATTGCGCTGTGTGAAGTGCTGCACCTGCCTCCAATGGCCAGTGATCAGGAAAAAGGGACTGGCAAGAATAGGAAGAATGGGGGCGGAGGGTGCTGAAGACAAGGCCCTTGTGCTTCCAGATTCGCAGTGCGGGAGATGCGTGCCTCCAGGGCTGAGGACACCCCGTGTCCCACATCACCCAGCCCTGCCCAGACTCGCAGGAAACTTCCCCCGCATCTCCGCCAGCTGTGCGTGCCCTCTTCCACTCATCACCCTGCACCCCTGTCGCAAGCTCCTTGACCCCTATTCTCCTTCCAGATCAGTAGGATCACATCATCTCTTAGCCCCACCTCCACCCTCAGCATTCTATTCTCCTTGGGAAGACCTGAGTACAGAGGGTCCCAGGGCAGAAAATTAGCCGTCTTCAAGACCTGCTGTCTAGACCAGCATGCTGGGAATTTGCAGATGTCGCCTCGCTTAGTTCTCGTATCCTCGTGCAGACGTGATCATCTAGTTTCAAATGAGGACGTTGGAATCAAGGACATGTGGCTCAGAAGCATCAAATTCAGATCTGTCTGACTGCAGACAGATGCACTGTCTTCCTGCTGTGATGCTACCTGAGCATTAGGTCTGGTTTCTGTGTTCCACAGCTCCCAGTAGCACTGCATCTGAAACGAAGTCTACCTGCTCAATAGCCCAACCATGTCTGAGTTTATTCTCCTTCGGTGGGACCTAACGATACCTTCCTCCGACACACACACATCTTCTTGCCCTCCTCAGCCCCTCAAAGTCTCACAGCTCTTTTCAGATCGGAAAGGCTCTCCTGGGTTATTGCAGGCAATAAATGGGCCCTCAGCCAGCTTGCTTCTGCAGACCCGTGCACCAGGCCAGACATGGCTACCGGGAGCTTGCAGAGCTGCACTGGTACACTGCGGCCTCATGCTGCCTCCAAGAGAAAACCATGGAGACCCTCAGCTGCCAGTCTGGACGGAAGACCCTTCCCACGAAGCCTCTCCTGTGAGCCCACCACTGTCTCGTGCCTTCGTGTGACCTCATCCACTTGGACGACCTCAGGTCATAGCGTCTTCTGTAGATCACGTCTCCTGTTTCTTTGTTTTGAGCACAGACTGCTAGCCTGAACTTCTCTGATCTTCTAAAAACATTTATTGGGGAAGGGAGCCACAGGTCAGAATACAGCTTTCACAAGTTCTCTTCTTCCGTCATGGGGGCTCCAGGGACCAAACTCAAATGGCCAGGTTTGTGCACGGAGCCTTGCTGACGGGAGCATCTCGCTTGTGCACGGAGCCTCGCTGACGGGACCATCTCCAGAAGCCTTCTGAACCATCTCACTGGACCCCTGCCTGGTTTTGAGGCCGGGAGCAGTACACAGGTGAAGTCACCGAGACCCTGCAGGAGTCACTGCGTGCCGGTGGTCATCAATGACACACCGTAGAATGGAAGGTCCAAATGAAGGCGACCAGACTAGAGGGACTTTGCCTTAGTCATGACCACCAGTGAGGTTTTTAGGGCAAGTCCTTAGTACTCTTTGAAGCGTCCAGACTCGCCTCGAGGAGCATGGAGAGCCTTGTGAGCAGGAGTGAGATGATGAGGCCTGCGTAGTGCCCGCCTCACATGGAAGTGAGAACCGATAGGACTTACGACTTACTAACTACCCACGGCAGGTGAGGGAGGAGGCACGGTGGAGATGCTCGAGAGATCCCTAGCCAGCCCACGGGGACTCCGTGAGCCTTGAGAATCAGAAGATAATTATGCAGGGCGGGAGGAAGAGAAATTAAGAGTTCAGTTCTAGACACAGTGAAAATTGAGACACCTGAGAGCATACATGGCGATGCCCAGCTCCCCACCAGGAGACTGAGCCTGTGCTCCCCACGTTAGAAGGATCCGCTGTAGTGACTTAACCCTGGGGAGCTGCTCCGTGGCCACTTCTAGAGCCACCGAGCATCCAGAGGGCAGTCCTCACGTGCTACCTGCAGAACAGAAATATCTTTAGGCTTTCCAGAAAGATTTCATTTCACAGTTTTTCTGAAAGGCTGTAATTAACTGCAGTGAGCAAAGGAACGTGTTTTAAAAATAAAAGTGGGGGAAGAAGAGGAACCAAGGAGGAAGCCAGTCAGCCTGGTTGGGCTCGTGCATTGGGCAGGTGGGCTCCTGCCATGGGGCGGGGCTGGAATGCTGGGGATGCGCCGTTCGCTGGCTGGGGGAGCCAGGAGGGAAGCAGCCCCACTGATGTCCTGCTGCAGTGGAACCGGCCCTTCCCCTTCTCAAGATGAGCGTCCATCCCTCAGGCGGAGGTCCCTGGCCCGGGGAGCCGCACTGGAGCTGACCAAGGGCCGCCAGGGCGCACGTGGCTGGACAGAGCACCGCAGGGCTCCGGCCCTGCTGCCAACTCTTTCCTCTCTATATTTCTCTCTTCTCCTCTCCTAGCACATGGTATGCCTTTGAGTCCCCATCCGGTCCGCGTGTTTGCTTAGTTTTATTCGTAAGGTGGGATGTTTGATTCCCAGAAAAGGGAATCTGAGCCACTAGGAAGATGATCCTTGCGGAACAAGCTTCCAGATGAGCCCAGAGGCGTCAGGCGAGTCGGGAGTAAGCCATGGAGGCCTGAAAGAAGGGGGAGGCCAGCGGGCTGGTCAGGCGCTGGTTCAGCAGCCACCACGCCCAGTCCGATGGCCTGTCGTCACGGTGAGGAAGAGGGCCATGTGCCCACTCCCACCTGCTCTCCCCGTCTCTAGCACGTGGTGGTCTGTGGCTGGAAGCGTAGCTGGAAGCGTAGCAGAGCTCATTGGACCGTCACTGAAGGAGACGCACCTGCAGGAGGCAGGAGGGGCAGGAGGCCTCGGCAGCGTGTCCACCTGGACTCAGGCCGGCGGTGTGCCAGGGCTCCCCCTCAGGTGCCGCGTTCAAGGAGGAGCCTGTCCGTGTCCAAGGACACTGTGGCTGTGGCCGCAGGTGGCATGCAGGGCGGCGCAGAGGTGGCCTCGCAGAGGTGGGCACGGTCAGGTTCTACCTTTCTCACGCGCAGGGAAAACAGCAGTTTACTCACCTTGTGGACAGGTTGCCTGAGGTCTGGTGGGTCCCCAGCTTCTTCCTGTCTCCTTCTCACTGCAAAATCACAATCTCAGAATTCCCAAGACACCACGGTCCCCGCCCCTCGAGCTGAGCACGCTCAAGGCCACGGTTAGCCGGCCCCTCCTCCTGAAGCCACCGCCGTGAAGCGCGAACTCACTCACTGGGCTCCACTGGATTCCAAAGAGGTGCATTCTCCAAGGGGTTTATACCTTGGCAGGGCCTGACTCTGTTGCTTCTTTCCGGATTTTCTACTGGAGAAAATCAAAATGAGATAGTCAGGATTTGGTGAGTTAAGGAATGAATCAGTAAATATGTGATCCTCACTCACAGGAAGCCGATACAGATCTGAAAAAGCCTGAGTTATTTCTTCTTGGTTCTCATGTGGTGTGGGATTTTTCCCCAAACAATGTTAAGAACTCTCCTGCAGCCACATCTAATCCCTTCCTGTTCGAAGCCACCACTGCTTCCCCTGTGTCTATCTGATCCTCCAGGAACCTAGAATCAGCATTGTTTATGAGCCTTTGTTATCACCTCCTTCCTGACTATCCATTCCTTGAGGGCAAACCTGCAGTGTATTCATCATACCTCACAGGGCCAGCCACAGGAGCAGCAATAACAACGCTGTTGCAGTTATAAAACCTTTTGGTGAACACAGTGGCTGGCTGGGCTTCCCACGCTCCCTGCAAGTTTGGTAGACATGATAATATTTTCTTTACAAAAAAGAGAACTGAAGTTCACAGAGATTATTGATTTGATCACAATCAAGCAGTTAGTGAACAAGAGGCACACCTCAAACTGTGATTTTCTGCCAAGAGTCTCAAATTCCTTCTGATAATTTTTTAAATGGACAGATGGGTGGGTGGATGGGTGGGTAGGTGGACAGGTAGGTGAGTAGACGGATGGATGGATGGATGGATGGATGGATGCATGCATGCATGCATGCATAGATGTTTGTATGGGTGAGTGGATGAGTGAATGATTTGTCCAAGAAAACAGCGTAAAACAGAAATGCCAGGATTCTGGAAAGCTAACAAATGTAGAAGCAGCATGCAGTTCACGCAGATTCTGGGCGTCTTGTCACGGTTTCAGATGCCTCCATCTAGGGGAGGGAAAGAGGCCCCTTCCTTTCTCCTGAGATTGGCGCAGTGACTGATACCACTTATCTCCTGCAGATTTTGACCGTGTCAGGACCACCGGAAGGAGGGACTCGAGTGACCATCCACGGTGTGAACTTGGGCCTGGATTTCTCTGAGATTGCCCCCCACGTGCAGGTAGCTGGGGTGCCCTGCACGCCCCTCCCAGCGGAGTACATCGTTGCTGAGCGGTGAGTCCGCCGGCCTCTGCCGTGGAGCGTCGGGCGGGGATAGCGTCGGGCGGGGCATCCCGGCGGCTTTCTCTGGGGCTTCTCAAGCTTCTCTCTTCTGTGAAGCCGACCAGGGCCTTTCTGGGGTGCTGCTCCCCACAGAGAGGCTTGTTCCTGTGCTTCCATTTTCCTTACTTCCCTCACACCAGGGCTGCCTTCCTCCGGTGTGATTGTGGGGAGCCCCTGCGGTCTCTCCGTCATTTTTCCAGCCCCCATTGGAATGCGTCCCACACAGTGGGCTGCAGGCAACCATTTGTTTGGCGCATGGGGCTCTGACAGCAGCTTAATCCGGGCAGGGCCTCCGCCGGAGCAGATTCATTTATTTCACTAAGGGAAATGTCAGCTGGAAATTAGAAAATAGGCTTGTAGTGGCGGATGGGTGGACGGCTAGGGAGTGATATGCTGCAGTGTGGGGGGGGGGAGACGGCTAGGGAGTGTCACGTGCTGCAGTGTGGGGGGGTGGGGACGGCTAGGGAGTGTCACGTGCTGCATGTAGTGGGTAGGGACGGCTAGGGAGTGTCACGTGTGCAGTGTGCAGGGGGTGGGGACGGCTAGGGAGTGTTACGTGCTGCATGCAGTGGGTGGGGACGGCTAGGGAGTGTCACGTGTGCAGTGCAGTGGGTGGGGACGGCTAGGGAGTGTCACGTGTGCAGTGCAGTGGGTGGGGACGGCTAGGGAGTGTCGCATGCTGCAGTGTGCAGGGGGTGGGGATGGCTAGGGAGTGTCACGTGTGCAGTGTGGGGGGTGAGGACGGCTAGGGAGTGTCACGTGTGCAGTGCAGTGGGTGGGGACGGCTAGGGAGTGTCATGTGCTGCATGCAGGGGGTGGGGACGGCTAGGGAGTGTCACATGCTGCAGTGTGCAGGGGGTGGGGATGGCTAGGGAGTGTCACGTGTGCAGTGTGGGGGGTGAGGACGGCTAGGGAGTGTCACGTGTGCAGTGCAGTGGGTGGGGACGGCTAGGGAGTGTCACGTGCTGCATGCAGTGGGTGGGGACGGCTAGGGAGTGTCACGTGTTGCAGTGTGGGGGTGGGGATGGCTAGGGAGTGTCACGTGCTGCATGCAGGGGGTGGGGACGGCTAGGGAGTGTCACGTGCTGCATGCAGGGGGTGGGGACGGCTAGGGAGTGTCACGTGTGCAGTGTGCAGTGGGTGGGGACGGCTAGGGAGTGTCACGTGTGCAGTGTGGGGGTGGGGACGGCTAGGGAGTGTCACGTGCTGCATGCAGGGGGTGGGGACGGCTAGGGAGTGTCACGTGTGCAGTGTGCAGTGGGTGGGGACGGCTAGGGAGTGTCACGTGTGCAGTGTGGGGGTGGGGATGGCTAGGGAGTGTCACGTGTGCAGTGTGCAGTGGGTGGGGACGGCTAGGGAGTGTCACGTGTGCAGTGTGGGGGTGGGGATGGCTAGGGAGTGTCACGTGTGCAGTGTGCAGTGGGTGGGGACGGCTAGGGAGTGTCACGTGTGCAGTGTGCAGTGGGTGGGGACGGCTAGGGAGTGTCACGTGCTGCATGCAGGGGGTGGGGACGGCTAGGGAGTGTCACGTGTGCAGTGTGGGGGTGGGGATGGCTAGGGAGTGTCACGTGTGCAGTGTGTAGTGGGTGGGGACGGCTAGGGAGTGTCACGTGTGCAGTGTGGGGGTGGGGACGGCTAGGGAGTGTCACGTGCTGCATGCAGGGGGTGGGGACGGCTAGGGAATGTCACATGTGCAGTGTGGGGGGTGGGGACGGCTAGGGAGTGTCACGTGTGCAGTGTGGGGGGTGGGGACGGCTAGGGAGTGTCACGTGCTGCATGCAGGGGGTGGGGACGGCTAGGGAGTGTCACATGTGCAGTGCAGTGGGTGGGGACGGCTAGGGAGTGTCATGTGCTGCATGCAGGGGGTGGGGACGGCTAGGGAGTGTCACGTGTGCAGTGTGGGGGGTGGGGACGGCTAGGGAGTGTCGCGTGCCACGGTGTTTGCAGGTCCTTCAGCAATGGCAGCTGCAGTCCGGGAGCTGCTGCAGGAGGCTGCAGCGGGCGGAGGGGAGTGAGGGCAGGCGGGCACCAGACCCTTCATGGGCATCGGGCGGAGCTCACTTGCCACCACCAAGCATGCAGACCTGTGTGAAGATGCTGCCCAGCGTGGCTCGGCACACGGGCTTCCCGCCCTCGCTCTGTGGTCTCGGCCCTGGCATCCTTCCCCCAAACCAGGAGCAACCGCACACGGTGGCATCATTTTCCTTTTCATCAGTGTTTACAGTTAACAGACACTTTTCCCTCCATTCTCTCCTGTTTAACTGCTCCGGCCTCGACAGGTCAGTTGTGGTAAAATCTGGTAAGAGTAAAATCCAGAAGTGAGGCGTTTCCCACTCACTTGGGGAGCAAATGCCACTGCAGAGTCCAACTTACGTCTCCTGACTTGGGTATGGCCTGTTTCCCGACCACAGCAGCCACGGGGCAACACTCTAGAGTAAGAGGGGCTTGAAAATGCTGTGACTAAAGCCTGTGGCTTCAAAACTCAAGAGACCATGATCCCCGCGTGGCTCAGAGAAGGGCAGGAAGAGTGAGTTCCCAGAAGCCGGGGTGCAGAGATGCTGGCCAGGGCAGAGAGGAGACAGCTGACTTGCTCCCTCTGCTTCTCCACATCTGGGCAAGGGACACATCTCCAGGGGTCGTCTAGGGGCCTCCAGAAGGGCCACAGCAAGGGGAGGGAGGTGGAGTGAGCATTGTGAGGAAGCCGGAGGAGGAGGCAAATACTTTGGAGCTGTGGGCACCCAGCATGCACCAGCCTGTGCCAGGCAATCCGTCGCTCAGACCCCAAATCCACCCAGGCCTCAAGAACATGCCTTGTTCCGACCAGGGAGCTGTGAGCCGAGAAGTTCAAGCTCGAAGGCAGCTGGAGCTTGAAATCTCACGGAGTTTGGATTCAACTGTTTCGACACTGGCTCCTCTGTGACTAGCCAAGGCCTCGGCCAGCTGCTCGCTCTCTGGCTTCTTCCAATGGGCTGCACAAGTAAAGAGCTTGAGTGTAGTTTGTGGAGTCAAGCGTTACTTCCTTCACCCAGGGCCATGGGGAGGAGAGGGGGCAAAACGGTCCTGGGAATGTGAATTGTCATCACAGGCTGGCGGTGACCCTAGAACACTTGCCCCCATCCTTACCTCAGGCCCAGGGCAGGCACAAGACAGCAGACATACCCGTGCCTCACTAGATGCCTCCTGGCTTCCAGCCGTGCCAGGCTCATTACCACTCCTGAGGTTCAGAGCTTGTTAACATCATTAAGCCTCCGTCCTGGGCCGTGAGCGGCAGGCGCCATCGTTACAGATGTCTGCGAGAGATGCATTTGGCTAACTGGGCTCTGTGCAGTCCCAGGCACAGGCAGGATTAGTGGGCGCAGCGATGATTCACCATATGCTGTGCTGCCTCTATCGCTCTACAATTAGGTTAATGTTTGTTAAAGGGCCCCACTCAGTCCTGCAATCAGCACCTCACAGGTCTGCAAGGGCAGGGCGATTCTGCCACAGGACATTTTTTGGACAGCGGGGTGCAAGTCGAGATGATAGCTTAGGACAAGGACTGGGTCCTGACATGACCTTCTTCCCAGTTCCTCCAGATATGAAGTCAGATGCAGCCAGATGGGTGCAGGATGATGCGTTTCCCCCCAGAGAGCACACCGCTGTCTAAGCACATCAGGCGCGAGGAGCCGCAGGGCCTACTCGGCCACCGATGAGTGGGTGGCTATGGGAAAGCATTTGCTCCCAGATCACCAAATAGCTCATCTGCAAAGTAGGAACAGGGAGGGTCATCTCGCGGCGGAGCCCCTGCATCAGCCCCCTGCTCTCAGCAGCTGCGTCTTGGGTTTCAGTCGTGGCCTCTGCTATCTTGTGCCCCGTTCCTCTGCTCCTCCAGCACCTAGATTCTTCCACGTCTTGTCTCCTGAGCCAAGACGGGCGACAAGCACTCAGGGCTTCTCCCTTCTGCCCGCAGCACTTGGCTCAGGAGTACCATGAAGAAGATGTGGCTCAGTTCACCCACACTTCCGCTTGACTTCCTGAAGACTCCGCCCACGCCCGCCCTGACCCCGCCCCCTCCTCACTGCCCTTCTGCCAGGGCACACGGAGCACTTGCAGCTGTCAGCTCAGAACTCGGGCTGGTGTTTCTCGGTCCAGATCTCCTCCCGGGTGCTCTACACATGAGACGCTGCTTTCTGGAACATGAGCCCTGAACAGGAAACGTCCTGGGACCTAGGAAAGAAAGTTAGTCCCTCTTTGGGACTAACGATAGAGCTAGACTAGCCCTTCTCCTTTCTGAGACCAGCCCAGTCTTGCCTGTAGACTTCACCTGTCATCCTTCTGCCTTTTCCACACCTCCGTGCTGCAGTGATTCTTCCTCCTTTCTTGTAGAGGGTCCTTCCCACAGAGGGTCCTTCCCACAGATGGATGAAGAAAGAGCTGTGCTGACGAGAAGGAAGGCAGCTCATCTGCTTCCCACACCCCCTGCCCCCTGCCCGAGAGAACTGGTTGAATCTCTGGACTCCTTGAGGAGTCAGAGGGTGGATGTAGTAAAGCTGCGCTCCCCCCCCCCAAAAAAAACCCCAAGAACTTGGCATCCTGGAAACAGGATGGGAGAGTGGCTGCTCCAAGCATCTTTAATGTTTCTCCATGTGGGTTAAAGCCAGAGTTCATGTCAAGCACTTGTGTTACTGCCACACTCACGTGGTGCATAACTAATTGACTTATTTCTAGAGAAAGGAAAGGAGAATATTCCTGCACCAAATGCTTTCTTCTTGTCTCTAATATGCTAACGGTAATAAGACAGTCGTTGCATGTTAAGTAAATATTCGCCAGGAGTGAAAGTACTTATTTGGGATTAGCTGTGATGAAGGAGACGGCGACCAGCGGTACGCTGTACGTGGGCGTGCGGCATATTTGTTTAATGCACGTTTCATCACATCGAAATGAAATCTCTGTTTAGTTACCTTCCTTCCTAGAAGCCGCTCAGATAAGCATCGCTCAGTTAGACACGGATCTTCCTGCTGCGCCAGGATAATACGGGGGTAGGGAGGCCTCTGCTCTTCTGACTAGTCAAGCCTACGGGACACCCTACCTCTGAAATGGTACTGAGGAGCACTGCTGCTGCTTCCCTTGTTTGCTAAGGTTGAGGGGACCCTCCCCCACCCACTCCAGCAATTCCAGACAAGGCCTGTCGCTACCCGGTTTTCCCAGCCCCGCCCTGTCTGCCGCAGCCGCCTTCTTTCTTTGGCCGAGGGAACCAGTGTCTAAATGTGCTTCTGAGGCCGTCTCAGGAGCTGGTGAAGTCACCAGGGGGTATCGATCTGGACTGCTGAGCGCCGCTCGCCATTGTGAAATGTGCCTTCCAACCAGGGCTGCGTCCCACCGAGTGCCTCAGCCTTGATTAGGGGGGATCCATGACACGTGGACTAATGAACTCAGCCACTGCCACCCTTGGCCCCCCACAGGCCTGAGCGCTTCCCATCGCGCTGGGAGGTTTTCAGCTCTCACTGTCTCACCAGACGGTCTAACGCTTCAGACGCTGCGGGAAACAGACGCGGCCGAGCCAGCCGAGCGAGTAGGCACGTGCCTGGGCTCCCAGGGAGTCCTGCCCGTTGACTTCACATGGCAGGGAGCACCACCTCCCTGCCGCCGTGCTCTCTGTTGGACACTAAACTCATTCAACAGATTCTAGAAATGCAAGTCCCGCGCCAGGTGTGCTCAGAAGCGAATGAGGCGATGTGGGCTATCAGAGGCAGCCACAGCTCCATGTGTGATGGCATCCAACCCCCTGTCGGGTGGGCGAGACAAAAGCCCTGGAGGGCCAGCACACGGGGCCAAGCTGAGTTATGCCCGGCACCCCTGCCCGACTGTGCCGAGTCAGTCACTGACTGGTGAGCAAGCTAGGAGGGCTGGCAGCCTTGCCGAGCCTCTAACCAATCTCTGTCTCCTCAGGATTGTCTGTGAGATGGGCCATGCCCTCGTGGGCACCACTTCTGGGCCCGTGCGTCTGTGCATCGGGGAGTGCAAGCCGGAGTTCATGACCAAGTCCCACCAGCAGTATACCTTTGTGGTGAGTTTCAGGCCAGCTGCATGGCCAGCAGGTGGGCATGTCTGTCAAGACGTCTTCCAGGGACACCTCTCCCAGCCAGCAGACCACTTGGTCTCCGTGTTGGGAAGTCTGTTCTTCTGTGACCCTGTAACTCCAAAATCCCCATGGCTTTGGTCACAGGGTCACAGGGTCCAAGTTTTACATGAGGTAAAAGTTTCAAGTCTTTCTGAGAAAATAGGTGCTAGACGAGAGAGATTCAGCTGCCCTTTTCCCTGCAATGTGACATTATGGTCTAATTCATATCACAAAAGGACCCATTCAAGTTGCATTGAGCTGAATGCTTTGCTTTCAGGGTCAGAAGAGACCCTAAGTCTGTGCACTGGGCCAGGAGGGACACAGTGTGTCCGTGTGTCTGTGCACGTGGACGCACCTCATGCCTGGAGATGTCTCTCTGCTCAGGTCGCAAGTACCCACAGCCTGAAGCTTCCCATGAGACCACAGCTAAATCCACGCAGGAGCAATACCTTGCTTCCAGGCCCGGAGTCTGCCTGGACTCAATTCATCCTGAATCAATACCTTGCTCCTGAGTCCCTGAAGCCCCTTTTCTAACACTTACCTACGTCACCACATTGAGTACTTCATTAAAAAGTGTTAACACCAGAAGATGGGGTCAAACCAGCCTTGCTAAAAGTTCTGAAAAATCATTAGGCCACAAAATTCTCTTCTCTTAAAAAAAATTTACTGCTTATTTCAAGGTTTCCAGACCTGTCTTCTTATCTCGGTCTCCGCTTTCTGTTTTGTACTTTTCCCTCTCAAGCTAGAGAATACAATGGCCTGTTTGCAGCCAACCAGCCCATCTCCTCCCCTCCCACAGTAGGCAGGCAGCGCAGAGCGGAGAGGCAGTTGAGTGGGCGGGGCCAGGGTGGTCTGCCCACCTTCCTCACTGGATGAGGGAGCAAGTGGCTCTGGGTGTTCCAGGATGTGGCCTGCCTTAGGCCACAGCTAGGGAGGAGCCAGTACAGGCTGGAACCCACTCCTGGGAGGCAAGTCGGTTAAATGCAGCTTCCAAGCCAAATGCGGTGGCATAGACCCAGATACCAGAGCGCAACAAGCCGCACAAAGGGTTTTGAGCTTGCTAAATGCCAAGGTCCTGTCCAAAAAATAACAGCAAAACTTCCTACACCACTCTCCGCTAGGCGAAGCCACGCTTTCTGATTTGGGTCCAATTCTTGGTGTGTTACCTACCGATTAGCCTTAGCTACGGTGGCACCTTATCAAGGATACCAGGCACAGCAGATCAGCGATGGGCCGTCCACCAGGAAGGGTCAGAGAAGCGCACCGTGCTTCGGGCAGAATGAAGGGGCATGTGCGCGGCCCACTCACCTAGAGTCTGTCAGCCGCCAAACCCCGGACAGGGCACTTTACTCAACCCTATCGATTTTGTGCCAAAAAAATCAGGATAGGCTCCAGCTAGAGAAGCATTTCAAATTGTTCTCAATTTGCAAACTAATTGATAGATTAGTCAGTGTCGCATCAGCCTTCGCCCAGTGTTAGGAGTGTAAGACTCCCCAGGGAGTTAATTAATCCCCCTGAGTGGCCCTCTGCGTTCTCTGGACTGACCCTCCAGAGCAAACATCCGCATTTGGAACTGCAGAGGACAAGTACCTCTGCTTCCAGCAGAAGATCACCACCCTCCGCCTCTAGCCCGGCCCGTCGGCACCCTCTCTCCGCCTCTAGCCCGGCCCACCGGCACCCCTCTCTCCGCCTCTAGCCCGGCCCACTGGCACCCCTCTCTCCGCCTCTAGCCCGGCCCACTGGCACCCCTCTCTCCGCCTCTAGCCCCGCCCCCTCTCTCCGCCTCTAGCCCGGCCCACCGGCACCCCTCTCTCCGCCTCTACCCCGACCCGTCAGCACCCCTCTCTCCGCCTCTACCCCGGCCCGTCAGCACCCCTCTCTCCGCCTCTAGCCCGGCCCACCAGCACCCCTCTCCCTCCACCCCTCACCTGGGGCCTGAGCCACGAGTGTTCTCTGCTTCCTTCCAAAGAACCCGTCTGTGCTGTCCATCAGCCCCGCACGGGGACCAGAGTCAGGAGGGACCATGGTGACCATCACAGGCCATTACCTCGGTGCCGGGAGCAGCGTGACCGTGCACCTGGGCAACCAGACCTGCGAGTTCTACGGGTGAGATGAGCTGCTAAGCCAGGATGTATGTGTGTCGCCTTCGAGTCCTTCCTTGTCGCGCGCTAATTCCTGGGCACAGACTCCATGCGTCACGCCTTAGCTTTATGTGCCGTAGGTGGGTGGGGATGGGGACGTTAGAGGGAACAGATAGGAGCCCCGAGCACACCAGGGGAAGGAGGGGCAGGGAGTCTCCGTTGCCATGAGGAGCTAGCACGCAAGTCTCACTGTGAGGACTTAAGACACAGGAAGCATGTGATCTCAGCGGCTTAAGCACACGGATGTTAGGGAACGCCCAGGAACGATCTCCAGGAGCCCCAGGTCTATGGGGTCTAAGGCTACAGATGCCCCGAAGGACTCTGTGGGTGAGGCTCAGCATGCCCAGCACTTCGCAGCTGAGAGTCTTACTGTAAACTCTGCGAGAGCACATTGACATGTATTGACAGACTGACTAGCCCCTAAGCACTGTTGAACATTCTAGAAAAGTCCAGAAAAGAAGCATTATCCTGAGCCCTACCTGCCCCACCATGTTTTCCAAGCACCCTCTCCATTATGCGTCCTCCCTAGTCCAGCCAGAGTGTAAAGAGGGTGCCGCTGGACCTGCTGGGAATGTGTTCGTAGCACAGAGCAGTCTCGGCACACCCGGGACAAGTGCCGTGCCTGTCAAGCCAGCTGATCCCCGGGGCATCCTCTCGTTTCCCCTCCTGTGTTGCCCAAGCAGGAGATCAATGAATGAGATTGTGTGTGTGTCACCACCATCATCCAATGGACTGGGCCCAGTCCCTGTGTCCGTGAGCGTTGACAGAGCCCGGGTGGACAGCGTCCTGCAGTTTGAGTACATAGATGACCCGCGGGTCCAACGCATTGAGCCCGAGTGGAGCATTACCAGGTGGGTGAGAGCGACAGGTGCACCTGGAGGGGTGAGGATGGCGGGGTGCGCCTGGAGGGGTGAGGGTGGCGGGGTGCGCCTGGAGGGGTGAGGATGGCGGGGTGCACCTGGAGGGGTGAGAGCGACAGGTGCACCTGGAGGGGTGAGGATGGCGGGGTGCACCTGGAGGGGTGAGGATGGCGGGGTGCACCTGGAGGGGTGAGAGCGACAGGTGCACCTGGAGGGGTGAGAACGACAGGTGCACCTGGAGGGGTGAGGATGGCGGGGTGCGCCTGGAGGGGTGAGAGCGACAGGTGCACCTGGAGGGATGAGAACGACAGGTGCACCTGGAGGGGTGAGGATGGCGGGGTGCGCCTGGAGGGGTGAGGGTGGCGGGGTGCACCTGGAGGGGTGAGGATGGCGGGGTGCACCTGGAGGGGTAAGAGCGACAGGTGCACCTGGAGGGGTGAGGATGGCGGGGTGCACCTGGAGGGGGGAGGATGGCGGGGTGCACCTGGAGGGGTGAGGATGGCGGGGTGCACCTGGAGGGGTGAGGGGCAGGATGCATCTGGCTGCCACAGGGCAGCAGCCCCACAACGCTGGGGTGACTCATCTCGGGATTTCAGGGTTTACGATTCGCCATGTGGAGACCGAGGGCTTTTACCAACCTCTTCCCATTTCCAGTGGCCACACACCGCTGACCGTCACGGGCTTCAACCTGGATGTCATCCAGGAGCCAAGGATCCGAGTCAAGTTCAATGGCAAAGAGTCTGTCAACGTGAGTAACCCCAAAACCACAGGGCCTTGCTGCAGAGCGCAGGCCGGGAAGTGGAAGACAAGCCTAGGAGCACAGCGAGCAGGGCGGCCGGTCAAGAGCCTGCCCCACGCTTGAGCCTCGCATGACTTCTGTTTCAGAAGGTGACAATGCAGGGTATGGCAGTGTGGATGTGGCGCAGAGGACCCCGCTTTACACTAGGGATCACTTTCAGGGTCAAGCGGAAACAGCCTGGCCCCTGTTCAGGATCTCCTGGCTGGGTAGCAGGACTGTGCCGTCCCTGACTGAGTGACCGAGCCTTGCCAATCACACCCGCCACTGTAAATGGGGACAGGACTCTCCTTGCAGATTCAGAAAGAGCCGGCCAATGATCAAAAGGTGGTTGGTACTTGTTCGTCTGCGCAGGCCGAGATTTCGGACGGGTTGTCAGAGATGATCTGGAGCGCGCACCGCACTCCTGTACCGCCACGTAGCTTCATTCTTGTCAGTGGTGTTCTTGTGACCTTAGAGTGTTTCGCTCTGACAAGAACAGGATGTCGTGTGTGTTCCTGTTTTCGGTTTGTTCCAGCGGTGCCACCTCGTGTTTTCGCCGCTGTTTGCTGAACACTGTTGCACTCAGACGTTGTGCTGTGAGCACCGCCTGTACTCAGTCCGGAAGACACTAGGACGGCCATGACTGTGCTGTGGCCACTGTCATCACTGCCGTGACCTTCAGCAAGGCTGAGATGGACGTGCGGAATGTGGGGGGTTGGCACTGTCTTGTTTCTGGCATGCGCAGCCTGCCAGGGCTCCTTGGAAGACAGAAACTCAAAGTGGCACAAGATCAGCTCGACCCAGAAAGTTCTCAAAGGTTGTCGTGTGTCACTTGTTCCCTGTGTAACTGAGAAACTACGGTTAGATAGGTAAATGGTCTGCCCAGAAACATGGGCTCAAAGCAGGGCCCCTAGATGCCAGGCATCCAGACTCATCCTGTGGAACCATGTAGGAGCAGTAGGCACGTGGGGCTGACAGTCCCACCATGCCTGAGAAGCGGGAGCATCCGCGTCACGCTCAGCACTTCTGGCTAGTGATCACATACTCCGCCCATCCATGGGAAGGCATTGGTCCCTTGCCACCTTCTGCTGTTGCCGTATTCTAGGGCCCGGAAGTGGAGAGAGGTGATGCTATGGGAACCATGATGAACTCACACTCGAGTAGAAAGACCGTTCTCCCGAGAAAACTATACATGTTTTGAAGTGTGTCGTACTTGCTGACCAGTTTCCAAGAGACAACCTGACAGAGCAGTGGGCCCGTCAGGCGGGGGCAAAGGAGAAGCTGGTCCCTGCCTCTCCGAGTCTCCATGGCACGGATGGAGAGCTGCAGGGCCAGCAAGGCGTTGGGGTTGGTCGTCTGGCCCCGAGGTGTGGAAGGACTGTCCCTAGCTGTCTCATACAGGAGCAAGAGACAACAGGGCATGTGGACAATGGCGGGGTAGGACGGGGTAGATCCTGGTTGGTTTGCACATGCAAGATGCTCGCTGTCTCCAGGGATCATGCCAGGAGGGTAACCTCTCCCCAGCCAGGCAATTCCAGGTCACAGGAAACAACACAGAGAAAGGAAGACAAAGTAAGATGTACAAATACGGCACAGAGAGGGCTCAGGGTGCGTCAGTGCACAGAAAAGAAGACTGTGCGTGTCAGCACACGGGGAGACGTGAGCACGCTGCAGATGCAGGACGCGGCGCAGGACGGCCGCGCACGCGAGGCCAACCCGGTGACAGTCGTCAAGAACAGGGCTCCTCACTGCGAGCCATGACAGCAGTCTGCAGGGAACTAAGATTTAGTTCTCCCCTCTGGAGAATCGAGGTCTCCATGGTTACCTCCTCGCAGTGCACAGCCTGGCAGCGTGAGCGTGTGGTAGGAGTGTCTTTCGAGCCAGGCCCCACAGTGCTGCCCTGTGACTCATTCCCAGGACGGGGACAGGAGCGCTTGGGCCCCAGGTCATCCCCAACCCACGTGAGGATGGTGAAGAAGCCAAGCAGAGCAGTCAGACCAAGGCAGCAGCACCCAGAAGCCTGGCGGGGGGAGGAGGCGGCTGCTCATTCCCGCAGGAGCCTCACGGGGTCTAAGGAAGCTGAGAGCAGCAGGACAAGACGGGGCAACAAGGAGAGTCACACAAGGCCAGGGTGTTTCCTGCAGGCCGAGGATTTGACTGACTCGGCTGTGCCCAGTTCACTGCGTCCCTTGCTGTTTCCATCTGCGAGGGGTGGTACGTTGGTAAAGGACGACTGGTTTGCCATGTGAAGGACATGGTGGTGCCATCTCAGGCACAGCGTGGAGGGGGCTGCAGATGCCCTTTTGTCAGACTCCCCGGTACCTTCAGAAAGGGAAGGTTAAGAAGTGAGTTGGAGCTCAGAAGTAATCTCTGCCCGTGGGCTCTGCCAATGTCAGCTGTTTTACAGTGTCACACTTGGTCAGTGCCTGCACAAAACCCAAGTGTGTTGTTGGCCAGATACATACATGTGTACACATGCGCGCATGCACTTGTGCACACAGACACAGATACACACAGACACGACCTGCCAGGCAACGTGTACTGATGCTGTTTTGAGTTCTCAGAGGCGCCCTCGGTGTTCTGGGGCCCTGGCTCCCAACAAAGGAACAAAGCCAGCCGTGTGTGCAAAGAGAAGGGAGGAGAGACTCGTCTCTCTTCTTCCCAGGCCTTGAGCAGGTCTGCAGTCATTGCGTTAATCAACTGTGGCCTTGTCAGTCTCAAAATCAAGCTTTGGAGAGAATGCTAAGCAGGGGCAGCACAGCAGGATGATGGTAGACACAAAGAGCTCAGTGTCTACTCCACACACACACACACACACACACACACACACACACACACACACACACACAGAGTGACTGTCCTCTCCCTTAGTCTTTCCCTTTTCCCTTTGCTTTGCTGTACCCCATCCCTGGGACTTGCTCCCCCACTGATCCTCTCTCGTGAGGTAAGCCTCTCATTTTAGGCGAGCATCCTATAGGTGAGCCTTCTGGAGGCTATTACTATAGATGAACGGTCTGGAGGTGGGCATTCTATAGGTGAGCATTCTGTAGGTGAGCATCCTATAGGTGAGCATTCTGGAGGTGGGTATTACTATAGATGAATGGTCTGGAGGTGGGAATTTTATCTATAGGTGGGCATTCTATAGGTGAACATTCTACAGATGAACATTCTATGGGTGAGCATTCTGTAGGTGAGCATTCTGTAGGTGAGCATTCTACAGATGAACATTCTGGAGGTGAGCATTCTGGAGGTGGGTATTACTATAAGTGAATGGTCTGGAGGTGGGAATTTTATCTATAGGTGGGCATTCTACAGATGAACATTCTGGAGGTGAGCATCCTATAGGTGAGCATTCTGGAGGTGGTATTACTATAGATGAATGGTCTGGAGGTAGGAATTTTATCTATAGGTGAGCATTCTGGAGGTGAGCATTCTATAGGTGAGCATTCTACAGATGAACATTCTGGAGGTGAGCATCCTGTAGGTGAGCATTCTATAGGTGAGCATTCTATATGTGAGCATTCTGGAGGTAAGCATTCTGTAGGTGAACCTTCTGGAGGTGAGCATTCTATAGGTGAGCATACTATAGATGAGCATTCTACAGATGAACATTCTGGAGGTGAGCATTCTATAGGTGAGCATTCTATAGGTGAGCATTCCACAGATGAGCATTCTGTAGGTGAACCTTCTGTAGGTGAACCTTCTGGAGGTGGGCATTCTGGAGGTGGGTATTACTATAGATGAATGGTCTGGAGGTGGGAATTTTATCTATAGGTGGGCATTCTATAGGTGAGCATTCTGGAGGTGAGCATTCTACAGATGAACATTCTGGAGATGAGCATTCTATAGGTGAGCATTCTACAGATGAACATTCTGTAGGTGAGCATTCTATAGGTGAGCATTCTATAAGTGAGCATTCTGGAGGTGGGTATTACTATAGATTAATGGTCTGGAGGTGGGAATTTTATCTATAGGTGGGCATTCTATAGGTGAGCATTCTGGAGGTGGGCATTCTGTAGATGAGCATTCTACAGATGAACATTCTGGAGGTGAGCATCCTATAGGTGAGCATTCTTGAGGTGGGTATTACTATAGATGAATGGTCTGGAGGTGGGAATTTTATCTATAGGTGAGCATTCTATAGGTGAGCATTCTGTAGGAGAGCATTCTACAGATGAACATTCTGGAGGTGAGCATTCTATAGGTGAGCATTCTATAGGTGAGCATTCTGGAGGTGAGCATTCCGGAGGTGGGCATTCTATAGATAAGCATTGTATAGGTGAACCTTCTGGAGGTGGGCATTCTATAGGTGAACCTTCTGGAGGTGAGCATTCTGGAGGTGGGCATTCTATAGATGAGCATTCTGGAGGTGGGTATTACTATAGATGAATGGTCTGGAGGTGGGAATTTTATCTATAGGTGGGCATTCTATAGGTGAACGTTCTACAGATGAACATTCTGGAGGTGGGCATTCTGTAGGTGAGCATTCTGTAGGTGAGCATTCTACAGATGAACATTCTGGAGGTGAGCATTCTGGAGAAGTGCATTCTATATGTGAGCATTCTACAGATGAACATTCTGTAGGTGAGCATTCTACAGATGAACATTCTGTAGGTGAACATTCTGGAGGTGGGCATTCTATAGGTGAGCATTCTATAGGTGAGCATTCTACAGATGAGCATTCTGTAGGTGAACCTTCTGTAGGTGAACCTTCTGTAGGTGAGCATTCTGTAGGTGAGCATTCTATAGGTGAGCATTCTGTAGGTGAACATTCTGGAGGTGGGCATTCTATAGGTGAGCATTCTGGAGGTGAACCTTCTTGATGTGGGCATTCTATAGGTGAGCATTCTACAGATGAATATTCTGTAGGTGATCATTCTATAGGTGAGCATTCTACGAGTGAGCATTCTGGAGTTGAGCATTCTATAGGTGAGCATTCTATAGGTGAGCATTCTGGAGGTGAGCATCCTGAAGGTGAGCATTCTACAGATGAACATTCTGTAGGTGAGCATTCTATAGGTGAGCATTCTGGAGGTGGGCATTCTGGAGGTGAACATTCTGGAGGTGAGCATTCTATAGGTGAGCATTCTGGAGGTGAACCTTCTTGAGGTGGGCATTCTATAGGTGAACATTCTACAGATGAACATTCTGTAGGTGAGCATTCTATAGGTGAGCATTCTGGAGTTGAGCATTCTATAGGTGAGCATTCTGTAGGTGAACCTTCTGGAGGTGAACCTTCTGGAGGTGAAACTTCTGGAGGTGAGCATTCTATGGGTGAGCATTCTGGAGTTGAGCATTCTATAGGTGAGCATTCTATAGGTGAGCATTCTATAGGTGAGCATTCTACAGATGAGTATTCTGTAGGTGAACCTTCTGTAGGTGAACCTTCTGTAGGTGAGCATTCTGGAGGTGGGCATTCTGGAGGTGAGCATTCTGTAGGTGAACATTCTGTAGGTGAGCATTCTATAGGTGAGCATTCTGGAGGTGAACCTTCTTGATGTGGGCATTCTATAGGTGAGCATTCTGGAGGTGGGCATTCTATAGGTGAGCATTCTACAGATGAACATTCTGTAGGTGAGCATTCTATAGGTGAGTATTCTGTAGGTGAACCTTCTGTAGGTGAACCTTCTGTAGGTGAGCATTCTGGAGGTGGGCATTCTGGAGGTGAGCATTCTGTAGGTGAACATTCTGGAGGTGAGCATTCTATAGGTGAGCATTCTCTAGGTGAGCATTCTACAGATGAGCATTCTGTAGGTGAATCTTCTGTAGGTGAGCATTCTGTAGGTGAGCATTCTGTAGGTGAGCATTCTGTAGGTGAACCTTCTGGAGGTGAGCATTCTATAGGTGAGCATTCTGGAGGTGAACCTTCTTGATGTGGGCATTCTATAGGTGAGCATTCTACAGATGAGCATTCTGTAGGTGAACATTCTGGAGGTGGGCATTCTATAGGTGAGCATTCTGTGGGTGAGCATTCTGTAGGTGAACATTCTGGAAGTGGGCATTCTATAGTTGAGCATTCTGTGGGTGAGCATTCTATAGGTGAGCATTCTGTAGGTGAACATTCTGGAGGTGGGCATTCTATAGGTGAGCATTCTGTGGGTGAGCATTCTATAGGTGAGCATTCTGTAGGTGAACATTCTGGAGGTGGGCATTCTATAGGTGAGCATTCTGGAGGTGAACCTTCTTGATGTGGGCATTCTGTAGGTGAGCATTCTACAGATGAACATTCTGTAGGTGATCATTCTATAGGTGAGCATTCTACGGGTGAGCATTCTGGAGTTGAGCATTCTATAGGTGAGCATTCTACAGGTGAGCATTCTTTAGGTGATCATTCTATAGGTGAGCATTCTACGGGTGAGCATTCTGGAGTTGAGCATTCTATAGGTGAGCATTCTGGAGGTGGGCATTCTATAGGTGAGCATTCTAAAGATGAACATTCTGTAGGTGAGCATTCTATAGGTGAGCATTCTCTAGGTGAGCATTCTACAGATGAGCATTCTGTAGGTGAACCTTCTGTAGGTGAATCTTCTGTAGGTGAGCCTTCTGGAGGTGAGCATTCTATAGGTGAGCATTCTGGAGGTGAACCTTCTTGAGGTGGGCATTCTATAGGTGAGCATTCTACAGATGAACCTTCTTGAGGTGGGCATTCTATAGGTGAGCATTCTACAGATGAACATTCTGTAGGTGAGCATTCTATAGGTGAGCATTCTACAGATGAACATTCTGTAGGTGAGCATTCTATAGGTGAGCATTCTGGAGTTGAGCATTCTATAGGTGAGCATTCTGGAGGTGAACCTTCTTGAGGTGGGCATTCTATAGGTGAGTATTCTACAGATGAACATTCTGTAGGTGGGCATTCTATAGGTGAGCATTCTATAGGTGAGCATTCTGTAGGTGAACCTTCTGTAGGTGAACCTTCTGGAGGTGAGCATTCTATGGGTGAGCATTCTGGAGTTGAGCATTCTATAGGTGAGCATTCTATAGGTGAGCATTCTGTAGGTGAACCTTCTGGAGGTGAGCATTCTATAGGTGAGCATTCTGGAGGTGAACCTTCTTGAGGTGGGCATTCTATAGGTGAGCATTCTACAGATGAACATTCTGTAGGTGGGCATTCTATAGGTGAGCATTCTACAGATGAACATTCTGTAGGTGGGCATTCTATAGGTGAGCATTCTGGAGGTGAACCTTCTTGAGGTGGGCATTCTATAGGTGAGCATTCTACAGATGAACATTCTGTAGGTGGGCATTCTATAGGTGGGCATTCTATAGGTGAGCATTCTGGAGGTGAACCTTCTTGAGGTGGGCATTCTATAGGTGAGCATTCTGGAGGTGGGCGTGCTGGAGGTGGGCGTGCTGGAGGTAGGCGTGCTGGAGGTGGGCGTGCTGGAGGCGGGCGTGCTAGAAGTGAAGGCACTTGCTCTTTCTAGAAAAATCTTCCAGGAACACTTGCTACGGCCGCACTTGCTCACAGATTCTCCAGAGTCCTTGGTCCTCCCAGCAGGGTGTTTCCTGTCTGCTCGTCATGTCATGGTGTCCCTCCGTACTGCGACCCCAGACCTTCCGCAGGCTCTGTCTTAGGTGGTGCCTGTTGAATTAATCCGTGTCCCTTGAGAATATGTCCTTGAGGACCCGGTTCTCAGTCCAGAGGCCAGCACAAAGCAGATGCTCAGACAATGTTGAAAATGAACGACTGAATGAGTAAATGAATGGGGTTAAATGCACTGTCACGACCTCTTATGGTTCTCATGCACAGTGAAGGAGGACAGTAAGTCATTCAGAGATGGCCACAACAGAGCAGAGGGAAGGGTTGGCCCTGTCTCCGCCCCCCAGACGCCACTAGACTGCTCTCTGCCTCTTATAGGTGTGCACAGTGGTAAACACAACCACGCTCACCTGCCTGGCGCCCTCTCTGACCGCCGACTACCGCCCAGGCATGGACGCTGTGGAACGGCCAGATGAGTTCGGGTTCCTCTTTAACAACGTCCAATCCTTGCTCATCTACAACGACACCAAGTTCACCTACTACCCCAACCCAACCTTCGAGCTGCTTAGCCCCACCGGAGTGCTGGATCAGAAGCCCGGATCACCCATCATCCTGAAGGTAGGGCAAGCGCGGGGCAGGGTGCAGGCGGGAAAGGGCACCGTGGCTCTTCAGCCATCTCTGCTGCCGCCACGCGTCCCCCGAGTCCCGCGGTCCTCCCCTGTCTGTCTGGCTCGGTGTCTGCTGTTCCTGCCTCTGCCGCTCTCTTCTTCTTGATGCTCTCATTCATGGCAGCTCAAAATCCCCTCCAGGACGCCCATCTCTGTCATTTCCTTTGTTTCTCACTGCTGCCAAGCCTTCTCCTTCATCTCCTTTTAAGTAGGCAATTAACTCCTGCATGCATGTGTCAATCATCTCTACTAAAGAAAACTGCTCTCTGCAGGGCAAAAACCTCTGTCCTCCTGCCTCTGGAGGGGCCAAACTCAACTACACAGTGCTGATTGGAGAGACGCCTTGTGCGGTCACCGTGTCTGAGACTCAGCTCCTCTGCGAACCTCCCAACCTCACGGGGCAGCACAAGGTCACGGTGAGCGGAGCTTCTGTTTCTTACTAGCACCCGCCTGTGCACAAAGACCCTGCCTCCTCCCCCTCCCCCCGTGACCCGACTCCGGCCCTCCACGCCTCAGCTCCATACCCCACTTCAGAAGGGGCGGCACTGAGGACACGCGTGAAGGACAGCAGAGCCCAACCAGAACGTCGCTCTGTCACAAACCTGCACTGTGGGCTGCGGTCTGTCCTGCCGCTCTTCTTGCTGGCAGCGATCTGAATGCAGGCCAGACTCTACACCTGTGTGCAGCGTGTGTGTCCGTGTGCAATGCGCAGGTCCACGTGGGTGGGATGGTGTTCTCGCCCGGCTCCGTGAGCGTCGTCTCCGACAGCTTGCTGACCCTGCCCGCCATCGTGAGCATCGCAGCCGGAGGCAGCCTCCTCCTCTTCATCGTCATCATCGTCCTCATTGCCTACAAGCGTAAGTCCCGGGAAAATGATCTCACACTCAAGCGGCTCCAGATGCAAATGGACAACCTGGAGTCCCGCGTGGCACTGGAGTGCAAAGAAGGTGAGCACGCAGCCTCTCCCGCAGCCCTGGCTCCGCCACCCCGCCTGTCCCCGTCCCCATCCACGCACTTTGCAGTCCGTTCTTCCCCTCAGGCCAGAGAAGGCTTGGGAATGTCGTCCCTGTGCAGGAGCCCACAGTCTGGCCAGCTCCCTCTCCACCCCAGACCCACTTGCTTCCACAGTCAGTGCCTGCCAAGACCTGCTGTCTTAGGCTAGAGCCTCTAAATGGCGTGTGTGACTGCCGAGCCTCCAGAGGCTTGTCTGCATTATGTGGGAGCTGCGGGGAGCCCCACCCTTTCCTGGCCCATCACCTCCCCGGGGTTTGTTTTCCATCAGCATCGCAGACTGAATGCTCTGAAGGCCACGCTTGCCGGCAGCCTTGGCTATGATCGCGTGTAGGAGTGGAGATTATGTTTTCTCCCATCTCCCACGCAGTCACAGCCACAGGGTGACGAGAATACCTGGCATTCTCTCGGGCTGAGGACCTGGCAGGCTCTCTAGGTAAACATCTCAATTAGGAATCAAAATGTTTCTCCTTTTGCAGAAAATGGCATTTTCATAGGCAGCCCTTGCTGGACAACAGGGAAGAGCTGTGCTGGCAGAGATGAGGGCGGACCCCACGCCCTACGCCTGGCACCCAGTCTGTAGAGTGCACATGTATGCATTCATGCATGCGTGCACACACACACTAACACATGCGAGCACACACATGCACACGTGCACACACGCGTGCACAGGCACATGCACGCAAACACACATGCACACGCATGCACCAGGGAAAGATGCAGCCCTTCACTGCCTAGACTTACCAAGTGCCAAAGGCCCCGGGCCTTTGTGCCTTAACTGTCCTCTTCCTTAGGGAAGAGGCTTCGCCGTTCGCCAGCACTTCTTTGCCTGCTTCTAACACCTACAGTAGGTCGAGTCATGGTGTTTCCTGCATTTTGGCAGGAAGAGAAAATCAAAATGCAGATAAGAAAAGAGCGCAGGCAAGTCCAACACCTCTGACCACCTGAGACGGTGGCAGCAGCCTCCAGTCACTGTAACCGAAGAGAGTCCGCTTATGAGGAGAAAGCGGTAGAGGGAAGATAGTTCAGTGGGCAAAGTGTGCCTGGCGAGCATGAGGACCTCATTCTAAAAACGCCAGACACGGTGGCATGGCCAGTCCTGGGTGGGGTCTCTGGGCTTCACTTAGCGAGCGGCAGGCCAGTGAGAGGCACGGTGTCGAGGGACAGGACACCCGAGCTTGTCCTCTGGCACGGAGCACAGGCGCCGCACACAGACATCCAATAGCAAGGGTTACTTAGGCTTGGAGTTTGGAGGCTGTCGTCTCGGGTAGGATATCCCTGCTGCTCTTGGACCTGTGGTAGGGTGGCACATCTTGATTGGATGGATCACGATGGGTAAGGAAAGAGCAAAAAGGATCTGGGATCATCCCCACACTCCCCTCTAAGCATATGCCCCAGCCCCTGACCTCCCGCCATGCTCCACCTCTTCAAGTCCTCATCACCGCCCATGGCACCAGGCTGGAGCCAGTCCTGCGACACGTGACCTTTGAGGACCTTAAAATAGCCTGGGAACCCCACAGCCGTCTACCTCGCTGTCTGCTTGCCCACCCCCTCCTCCTCCCCAGCCCTCTCTGAGGTCTTATCTCTGCTCACTCGCAGCTTTTGCGGAGCTTCAGACCGACATCAACGAGCTCACCAGTGACCTGGACCGATCGGGAATCCCCTACCTGGACTACCGCACCTACGCCATGCGAGTCCTGTTCCCAGGCATCGAGGACCACCCTGTGCTGCGAGAGCTAGAGGTGCCACAGCAAATCAGGAGGGAGGGCAGCAGAGCAGGGTCAGGGCCAATAGCGAGTCTCATGTTAAGGGCACCAAGAATTGGGGAACGCGCCAGGTACAGTTCGTCGTCACTTTTTGATTAATGGCTGAATTAATTAGCTAAGACTTTGCCTCATTCTAGTATAGATTTTAAGAGACTGAAACAAAGATAGAGGATAGAATGTTTATTTGTCCGTTTGTTGGTTTGCTTACTGAACACAGTGAGTAGGCAGAGGAGATTAAGAAGTCTGATGAATGGTCTCCTGCTGGATCCTTAGGGAATAAGTTGTGTCCCTTCCAAGGGCTGCTCAAGAGCCACCTCCTGTCCAGCAGATGGCTCCCAAATGCCATGCGCGGGCGGGACAGAATGCAGACCCCCGAAGAGGGTCCCACAGCAAGGGTCCCACAGCAGGCTGCCGGCGGGGCTGCCAGGGCTGTCTCTAGACTTGTCCCCCATTTGTCCCCCATACCAGGTGCCGGGAAATGGGCAGCAGCACGTGGAGAAAGCGCTGAAGCTCTTCGCCCAGCTCCTCAACAACAAGGTGTTCCTTCTGACCTTCATCCGCACGCTGGAGCTGCAGCGCAGCTTCTCCATGCGCGACCGTGGCAACGTGGCGTCGCTCATCATGACGGGCCTGCAGGGCCGCCTGGAGTACGCCACCGACGTCCTCAAGCAGCTGCTGTCCGACCTCATCGACAAGAACCTGGAGAACAAGAACCACCCCAAGCTGCTTCTCCGGAGGTCTGTCATGGCCGGGGCGGGGGCGGGGGGCGGCATCGGAGCGAGGGGGGCACCCTAAGGTTGCTGGAGCTGCCACATGGCCGCAGTGCAGGGCATCGCATGCACCCTTTGCAGTGTCCCGTGACCTCCCCAGCAGGTCACCTCACATGCACCCTTTGCGGTGTCACCCTTTGCAGTGTCCCGTGACCTCCCCCAGCAGGTCACCTCACATGCATCCTTTGCGGTGTCACCCTTTGCAGTGTCCCGTGACCTCCCCAGCAGGTCACCTCACGTGCTCCCTTTGCAGTGTCCCGTGACCTCCCCAGCAGGTCACCTCACACGCATCCTTTGCAGTGTCCCCCTTTGCAGTGTCCCGTGACCCCCCCAGCAGCAGGTCACCTCCTGGTCCTGCCACTATCTCAGCTCTGTGACCTCTGGTCCGCCTCTGTGGTTTAGTTTCCTCACAGATGTGATCAGAGTAACCCGTGTCCCGGTCTCCCTCCCTCCCTCTGCCTCAGAGCATGGTCCGGCACGGTAGCTACAATCATATAGAACGATTCCCTAAAATGTAGCTCAGACTTTGGTTCATTCAACCTTCAGCCACATCCGCAGGACCCAGACATCTACCACCTGTGGCTGGTCGACCACTCTGATGGCATCAGCGACCGTCGCCTGCATAGGGCAGATATGCTAGGCTAGAGGTGAGGTAGCTCTGGTGCCCGGATTCCTGGGTCAGCTTGGTGGCATCTACCACCTGTCTCAGTTTCCCAGCAGAGCTCAGGTGTCCGAGCCCTGAGCCCCTTGCACCCACCCTCACTAAAAGCTCTGGCTCTATGGGCAGCAGTGGGCCCTTCTCCATCCTCACTCTCAGCTCCCAGGTCTCAGGTTCGGGGACCCACGTGGGCTGAGAAGGGAGGAACGTGACTGTTTAGAGCACTGAGCCCCTGACCTGCCAGGCTGAGGACTAGAAACTCTCATTAAGAGCTGTTGCACGTAAATTAGTCTAATCTCAAGCGCAGTGCAGGAGGGTGCAGGAGGCCGGGGGCGAAGGCTGCAATTCCTCCTGCCTTGTCCTGTCCAGGCCCAGATGACTGAGGCCCTGGCCAAGGCCTGGGGTTTGCCGCAGCCGCAGGGTATAATTCGCACCTCCTGCAGGGAGCAGCTCGGCTTCCCCTTCTCCGGTCTGTCACAGAAGCTTTGTTTCTTCCAAGTCCCAGGTCTGCGAGGGCACTTACAGAAACAGATTGATGTTGGCTAAACTTAGGCGCTTTCTCCGCCAGGGCGATCCCCAAGAGCACCCGCAGGGCGCCACTGGTGGCTCAGATTTGCATTGTGTTTTTTGGGGGGCAGATGTTATTCTTTGCTCTTTAAATATTAACCCAGTCAACTCTAACAACTGTAGGGTAGACATATGTCCATTTATAGTTGGGGAAACTAAGCATACAAAAATTAAATGATTTGCCTAAGATCATGGATCTGAACCTGCAGCAGTCCGATACACATTTGGAGGGGCAGTGCCACAGAATACTCAGAAAGGCAGAGACCCCAAAGGAGCTGGCAGACTCTTTAGCACCCTGAAGCCAGCAGGAATGGGGGACTATCACAGCCTGTGGGATGAGGGAGCCTGTGTCTGAATTCTGGGAGACAGCCATCCCCAAATGGACTTCTACTCAGTGTGAGGAGAACAAACTCCACCACGTCACTGCTGCTGTCTGGCTGGGCTACATATGCTCCGCCTCAGCCCATGCATGGCACACGCGCGTGAGGAGCCCAGGCCCCCACCCCTGGGTAAAGGATGACCTCGCCTCTCTGCCTCCTCCAGGACCGAGTCTGTGGCTGAGAAGATGCTGACCAACTGGTTCGCCTTCCTGCTGCACAAGTTCTTGAAGGTAAATGGGAGTGAACGGGCCAGAGCCAAGCTCTCAGCCCCGGGGCAGCACAGCGTCCTGGCATCAGGAACATGCCAAACAAAACGAGCCTAAGGGCTCTCGCTCCACATTCTAGGCAGGATCTATACTCCATGCCCTGCTGTGCCCGCAGGAGTGCGCCAGCAGGGCCCTGGTCATGCTCACGTCCACTGCCCGCAGGAGTGCACTGGGCAGCTCACGTCCACTGCCCACAGGAGTGCACTGGGCAGCTCACGTCCACTGCCCGCAGGAGTGCACTGGGCAGCTCACGTCCACTGCCCGCAGGAGTGCACTGGGCAGCTCACGTCCACTGCCCGCAGGAGTGCACTGGGCAGCTCACGTCCACTGCCCACAGGAGTGCACCAGCAGGGCCCTGGTCATGCTCACGTCCACTGCCCGCAGGAGTGCACTGGGCAGCTCACGTCCACTGCCCCGCAGGAGTGCACTGGGCAGCTCACGTCCACTGCCCGCAGGAGTGCACTGGGCAGCTCACGTCCACTGCCCGCAGGAGTGCACTGGGCAGCTCACGTCCACTGCCCACAGGAGTGCACCAGCAGGGCCCTGGTCATGCTCACGTCCACTGCCCGCAGGAGTGCACTGGGCAGCTCACGTCCACTGCCCCACAGGAGTGCACTGGGCAGCTCACGTCCACTGCCCGCAGGAGTGCACTGGGCAGCTCACGTCCACTGCCCGCAGGAGTGCACTGGGCAGCTCACATCCACTGCCCGCAGGAGTGCACTGGGCAGCTCACGTCCACTGCCCGCAGGAGTGCACTGGGCAGCTCACGTCCACTGCCCACAGGAGTGCACCAGCAGGGCCCTGGTCATGCTCACGTCCACTGCCCGCAGGAGTGCACTGGGCAGCTCACGTCCACTGCCCCGCAGGAGTGCACCAGCAGGGCCCTGGTCATGCTCACGTCCACTGCCCGCAGGAGTGCACTGGGCAGCTCACGTCCACTGCCCGCAGGAGTGCACTGGGCAGCTCACGTCCACTGCCCGCAGGAGTGCACTGGGCAGGGCCCCTGGTCATGCTCATGTCCACTGCCCCGCAGGAGTGCGCCGGGGAGCCCCTATTCATGCTCTACTGCGCCATCAAGCAGCAGATGGAGAAGGGCCCCATCGACGCCATCACGGGTGAGGCCCGCTACTCCCTGAGCGAGGACAAGCTCATCCGCCAGCAGATCGAGTACAAGACCCTGGTAAGGAGACCAGATGCCAGGATCAGCCTGGTACCTGCAGCGCTGTCCTTGCTCTCCTGACCCCGGGCACCAGGGAGCACAAGGGCAATGCACAGTTACTTTCCCCATCATCTCTCGGGTGGTTCAGAAGAGCTCTCCATGCCTCAGTTTACCCTAGAAGATACTGAGAGAGAGAATGGCCACCCACCATCAAGGTGACCTGATTGTCAAGGAAAGAGCATGAGTGTGCCGATCGCCAGTGTCCAAGCTGTGTGGGCACACAGGACCAACCTTAGTTCCTGGGATGCAGCTAAAGCATCTCATGCCAGGATCGCCACCTCCTCTAAGCCAGTCAGAAAGCAGAGCCCTTCTTTGAGCAAGAAGGAGGGACACAGTGATCGGACTCTCCCACAGAGGTGGCACAAAGATGAGAAAAGCCCACCAGGAAGGCCAAGCTCATGGGGGATTCTAAGACCCCCACTCTCCCCTCACCCTTTCCGACTATGTCTGGCTCATTCCAAGTCTTCTGCTTTTAGACCCTGAACTGCGTCAACCCTGACAACGAGAACAGCCCAGAGACCCCAGTGAAAGTGCTAAACTGTGACACCATAACGCAGGTCAAGGAGAAGGTTCTCGACGCTGTGTACAAGAACGTGCCCTACTCCCAGCGGCCGAGGGCGGTTGACATGGACCTGGGTAGGAAGCCTAGTTCGGCACAGGAGGGCAAGGGCTGGGAAGATGAGATGCAAAGTTCTGCCCTGTGCACAGCCCCTCCGTGCAGACTGCACCTGGGTCTAGGTGCTGGCTGTGGGTCTAGGTGCTGGCTGTGGGGGTAGGTGCTGCCTGTGGGTCTAGGTGCTGCCTGTGGGTCTAGGTGCTGGCTGTGGGTCTAGGTGCTGGCTGTGGAGAGTAGGTGCTGGCCGTGGGTCTAGGTGCTGCCTGTGGGTCTAGGTGCTGCCTGTGGGTCTAGGTGCTGGCTGTGGGTCTAGGTGCTGGCCGTGGGTCTAAGTGCTGGCCGTGGGTCTAGGTGCTGGCTGTGGGTCTAGGTGCTGGCTGTGGGTCTAGGTGCTGGCTGTGGGTCTAGGTGCTGGCTGTGGGTCTAGGTGCTGGCTGTGGGTCTAGTGCTGGCTGTGGGTCTAGGTGCTGCCTGTGGGTCTAGTGCTGGCTGTGGGTCTAGTGCTGGCTGTGGGTCTAGGTGCTGGCTGTGCGGAGTAGGTGCTGGCTGTGGGGGCACGTCCCTAGGCTCTGCCCGCTCGCATGCGACCCTCCCCTTGCTGCGTTCTCATGGAGTTTTCAGTGTCTCTGAGCTCTGTCATGACGTCCGCTGGCAGAAACAGCAGACACGGGTGGCTCTGGGCTTCCGCCCTTGCCCCTCTCACACTGCCGCCCTTGCCACCCTCCACCCAGAGTGGCGCCAAGGCCGGGTTGCCAGGGTGGTACTGCAGGATGAGGACATCACCACCAAGATCGAGGGCGACTGGAAGCGACTCAACACGTTGATGCATTACCAGGTGAGGCGGGCGACATCGGTAACCTGTGCCACAGGGTCTGTCAGGAGCCTCGCAAGTTACCTTAGCTGAGAAACTTACAAAACACGTGTCCTCAAGCTGTCTCCAGAGGAGCTGTAATTGGTCTCAGTGTTTCTTTCCGTCTCTCTCTACATCTGCAGAAAGGACAGCTCCTGGGGAGTGCCTGACTCTCTCTCTTTCTCTCTCCTTCTCTCCTTCTCTCCTTCTCTCCCTCTCTCTCTCCCTCTCTCTCTCCCTCTCTCTCTCCCTCTCTCTCTCTCTCTCTCACTTGCAGCAAATCAGGGCACAAACTTGTTTTCAGGTCCTGCAATCTGTGGCTTTCTCCTAGTGTCTGTGGAAATTGCCCGAGCTTTCTTTCTTCTTACCTATGGTGGGGGGGGGGGCGCCCGTTCCTGGTGATCCTGCTGTTTCAGCACAGAAAGTGACATGTCTGTTCACTGGCAGACACACTGAGTGAGCAGTCAGGAAAATCCCAGCAAAAGAACCAAGCATCGGATCTACCCCCATTCTGTCCCATGGGAATCACGCATGGGCTTGGGGATCGCGGTAAGATTAAGCACAGGTAGACAGATTGAGATTCAGGAAGAATACTAAAATAGAAACTGGAAATGAGAGACACAGGAAAATTAAGCCAACTAGAGGAAATGCCTCAGGCTGCGAGACCCATGGGACTGTCTGGCTAATAACATCCTCCTGTGTCCCTGGTTCACAAAGGGAAGCACGCGTAGAGGCTGGCAGGCTGGGTTGGCAAGTCCTGAGCTGTCAGTGGCCAGCCGCTGGGAGGCCCTGGAGCTGGCTAGCAGCCTTGAGGTACAAAGGAAGCTGGGACACTGGGGATACCCCTGGGTTCCTCCACTGCACCCCTCATGCTGTGCCCAGATCCCAGCCCCAAGCGAGGGGCTATGGAGACCTAAGGCTTTGAAGTGTACTCTAGCCCCCCTCCCGACTCAGGAGTTACAACTTTAATCTCTTCCAACCTCAAGTTCTTCACCTGCACGCTGAAGACAGCAGCCAGACAGGAAGGTGTGAAGACAGCTGGAAGGAGTAGAAACCACAGGTCATACTGTCAGGACTTGACTCGCATCGAGGCAGCAAAATCCTGTCCATCGTTTCCACAGGCATTCAGTTCACGCATGCACACACGCACATGCATGCACACACGCGCACACACACCACAAAACATGGCTAACACATCCAGTGGGACAATTATAATGAGTCAGTCAGAACTGAATAGAAAGCGCGGAGCCACGCAGCACCGAATCTGCACCCTTGAAGGTCAGACATGGGCTCTGGCGGCTTCCCTCCATCTCTGATTCTAAAGGCTTCTTCCTGGGTGCCCACCCAGTAGCTCCCAACAGAAAGAATGGACCCCTGCTTTCCTGTGCTCCTCACACAAAGCACTTCCAATTCCCTGGCGTCATTTATCATTCATGGATTCATTGACTCCTCAAATATTTACTGAGCTTTGCTGAGTGCCAGACACTTCCCACACTCTAGCCCTGGGTGACAGAGCCAGCAGGAAGCCTTCTTCCCTTTGGGAGATGGTGGTGGTGGTGGTGGTGGTGGTATTTAAAATGGCATCCCCACTGTGCACTGAGAACTCACTGGGGATCAGGAGTTTTGCTCAGCCTGTGTGTGTAAACTCCTTCAATAACCCTCACGACCGTAATTATCAGCATGAGCATTGCTCCCGCAAATGAGAGCTGAGGCCCAGGGGCAGGATAAGGTCTCTATCTCTCCAGTAAAAGGCAGAGTCAAGGTCAGACCCAGCCTGGCCTCTTGAACTCACGCCGGAGCAAGAGAGAGTGACTGCGTCGCCTCACGCAGCTTCCTGCAGGTGGTGTGACTGTGGGCCATGTCCTGCCCTCGCTGGGCTTTCTGGGTAGCATTTCTGGGCTGCGGGCGGCAAGAATTCCTCAGAGAAAGGCCAGGTGCTACCGTAACAAGCTGCCCAGCCCAGAGGTGGTGGGCGACCAGCACCCACCCGTCCTAGCACAGAGGTGGTGGGCGACGGCTCCTTCTAGGCCCAGGAGCAGCTCTGCAAGACTTGGGACCCTGGAACGTGACTGTTCTGCCCTCCTGCTGCCCTCCCTGGAGTCAAAGGTCCTTGGAGACCCTGCAGAAGAAAATCTCATCATCTTAATTAACAGAGATGGCTAAAAACTGCCTGGGCTCCCGTAGATTTATAGGGTGGGTAAAATTAACCACCACCACTAAAGCCCACTATCAGGGATCTCGTTAGCACTAATGTTCATTTATAGTTTGACTTCCCAACATTTAATTCTTTTTTGGTAGGAGAGAGGGACTGACAATTTAAGGCCCAGAAAGATGGTTTTATGGCTGGTGCAGCTATAAATCAAACTTATAAAGTTCATAAAAATTGTTAAAATAAAAAATGGTTTAATAGGAATGTTTTATGGCCCATAACATTATTATAGCTGTTTTATTCCCTCTGCGTTAGGGGTTTAATTGGATCGCCACAATTCTGGGGATTCTCCATTTTTATTGGACGGAGGGTAATCTTAAATCAAAATGGCCCCAAATGTCCTCAATATGGCTCCTCATTCATCAGCCCTCTCCCTACCGCTGGTGCTGGGCCTGGCATCTTCTCAGAGGACAGGGCAAGGTGCCATCTTGCGCCCAGCTCCCCATAGGCAGCTGCCCTTTTGGTGAAACTATTCAAGGTAGCCAAGGCCAGAAGGCACTAGGAGCCAAAGACAAGATGGGCCTCAGAGCGGCACAACTTGGAATAAAATCCCAAATTGGAAAGTATAATGAGAACGTGTGTGCGGCAGACCTGTGGCTCTGGAGACCGGCACTGGCTTCGCCGTATCGGCCACGAGACCTTGAAGACGTGGCGTGGCCTGTCCCCACTTCCATTCTCTTGTCTGCAAAATGGTGACAGTATTGTGGGGCTCACTCCTGTCCACTTAGATGTGGCTCAAGCACACATGCAAACCACATGGTGCATGTTAAATGGTCACTGGCCCTATGGGACAGCAGAAGCAAAGCAGTTAAAATTTATGTCAATCATATATTTTATTTAACCCAATCAATCTAAAATAATTTTATTGGTTCAACATATAATCTATATTAGACATATTAAAAGGATCATTTATATTCTTTCATTCATCCTAACTAACTGAAACCCATGGACACATCCCAGCTGAGAGGCTGAGCACGCCTTTCAGGTAAGACCAGCCACGTCAGGTGGTCACAGGGACGAGAAGGCACCGCGTCCGCCGTGCTGTTCTGACCCAGCGAATGCTCACTCGTTCAGAGTGTTTGAACTCCCATCGCTCGCCCCCCTTCTCCCCAGCTTCCCGGGACACCTCCACTCACCCATTTGCCCTCTTCCACCCTTAGGTGTCGGACAGGTCCGTGGTGGCCCTGGTGCCCAAGCAGACCTCCTCCTACAACATCCCGGCCTCTGCCAGCATCTCCCGGACGTCCATCAGCAGATACGGTGAGCAGCAGAGGGCCAGGCAGACGAAGCCCTGCGCCCCTCGGGCAGTGGCAGGAGGCCAGTCACTGGTGCTGACCACGAAGGTGCCACCCCGTCTGCTGACCTTCGCTCTGGTCAAGGGGCTTCTCTGAGCAGAGGCAGCAGCTGCCGTCATAAGCCCTCGCGTTTCTATCCCAGGCTGGTGCAGGATTTGGAATGTCCTAGAAAAGGGAGACACCTTAACAGGAGGCTCATATATCCCAATTTATACCTATGGTCCTGGTTAAGTTATTGACAATTTACTCTTCAAAGTGTCCCAGTTTGGACAATAAATTGATCTTTCAACCTTCAGTGTGCTGTGGGCAGTAAGTTACGACCATTCATTCTACATTTTCCTGTGTGGATGAAAGGCATCGGGCTACCCAGATGAAGGACACCCCAGGACTGAACCCAGATCTCCAAAAGGGCTCAGGAAATGCCATGTCCTGGACCCCAGGAAGGGCCTACTGAATCCCACAAGGACAGTTGCCCCCGGAGCCCTCGGTGTCCTGTGTAGATACTCAAGCAACAATCACTTGCTGATTGTTCAGTAGAGGAAAAGGATTTTAAGCTCCTCTGACCTCGTGCCAGCCGCAGACCCTTGAAATCTTCCCACTCGTTCCCAAGGGCCCTTCCAAGTTGGAACAGAATTCGACGGCGGCAGGCGGTGGGCTCTGCAAGGACTTGCAGCCAGGATGGTCTACCGCACTCAGCTCTCCCCTGCCCTCTGTCCAGACTCCTCTTTCAGGTACACGGGCAGCCCCGACAGCCTCCGGTCCCGGGTCCCCATGATCACCCCAGACCTGGAGAGCGGCGTCAAGGTGTGGCATCTGGTGAAAAACCATGACCATGGCGACCAGAAGGAGGGCGACCGAGGCAGCAAGATGGTGTCTGAGATCTACCTAACCCGGCTTCTGGCCACCAAGGTAACTCCTGCTCTGCCCAGGCCGGGGGGCTCCGCCATTCAGACGCCCAGGCCACAGGAGACGGAGCCATCCTGTTCCCTGTCCTTTGGCACAAAGCAACCACGCAGGTACTTTCTGCCTGCCTTTCCGAGCGCCTCTGCCACGGCTGGCCGCCTCTTCTCCCACTTTCCGCTCCAGTAGAAGCAGCAGAGACCCAGTTAGCGCGCATCTAAGGGACGACGCCCCTCCTCGCCCACTGCATCTGGCCTCACGGGCTGCGGGGAGGGGATGAAGGCAGCGCCCTCTAGCCTTCTCAGCAGAGGGCAAAGCAAGTCCTCGAGGACACCAACCCGAGAGGCCACATTGTCAGGTCGCTGCAGCCCATAGTTTCTGCCTGCTGACCCCGCAGAAGCACAGCTAGAACTCCAACTTGGTGGCTTAAAGCTGTCGATCTTGGTCCCAGGGTGTCCTAGGTGACGCCATCAGACCCAGGTCTCTATTTTTTCCTTGCCCAATATGCCCAGCGCCAATAAGAGACAGCAGAAAAGGTCAGAGGTGCCCTGGTCCTTACTGTGCCTTGAGCGTATGGACTGTGGGGGCGGCCCCGGGACGTCCTCCTTATAGGGCCTTGAGTCTGTAAATCATGGGGGCAGCCCCGGGACGCCCTCCTTACAGGGCCTTGAGTCTGTAAATCATGGGGCGGCCCCGGGATGCCCTCCTTACAGGGCCTTGAGTCTGTAAATCATGGGGGCGGCCCCGGGATGCCCTCCTTACAGGGCCTTGAGTCTGTAAATCATGGGGCGGCCCCGGGACTCTCTGCCCATGGATCCCAGATGCCTGAGAGTCGAGGCTGTCCCCGATGCTCATGAAGCCCCACACTTCAGCCAAGCACATGCTCCTGACGATACTCGTCCCAGATCGCTAACACCTTAAGACTATTCATTCTTCCTGTCACCCCCTCTCCCAAAGCCCCTGTCTTCAGCTCTGACCCAGCCCTTTGCAGACTGTGCGGCCAGCCTGCGTTCTCTTCTGTACCCTGGGATGTCTGCACTCAGACCACGTCCTACCTTCCTCTCAGAGGCCCTGGGCCCACACGGACCCGGGTGCAGCATCAGTGTGACACACCCGCAGACTGAAGGAAGCTCCTCCCAGGCACCCAGCCCTTGGGTCCCTCCCTCCTCCTAACAGCCTTCTGAGGACTCGCTCGGCCCCTGCCCCTCTGTCTGCAACCCCTCTGCCTTCAGTTACCCAAGGCACCATCCAGAACAGGCGCACCGTCTGCTGCCCACCCGCCGTGCCCCCCCATCTCACAATGTCCCCATGTTCCCCCAGGGCACGCTGCAGAAGTTTGTGGATGACTTGTTTGAGACCTTGTTCAGCACCGTGCACCGGGGCAGCGCCCTCCCACTGGCCATCAAGTACATGTTTGATTTCCTGGACGAGCAGGCGGACAGACACAGCATCCACGACACAGATGTGCGGCACACCTGGAAAAGCAACTGGTAACCTCAGGGCTCTCACTGGGGGTGCCATCCGAGGATGCCAGGTGCTCTGGGGGACAGGGCCAGCAGGCGTCGCTGGGCGTGGTGCCCTCGCTGGGCGTGGTGCCCATGGTGCCCTCGCTGGGCGTGGTGCCCATGGTGCCCTCGCTGGGCGTGGTGGTCCTTGGGCACAGCCCAGGCAGCCCCAGTTGTTGGCTCTCCTCCTTGAGCCCTGCGACTCTTCTCTTGGGCAAGCCTGCTCCCCGGGTGCAGAGCCATCTGCGTGCCAGGACGAGGGGCCCTATGAAACCCCATCACAGATCTTCTAGGAGTGGCACTGTTGGGCATTCTGAGAGAGGCACTTGCTGAGCTGAGTTCCCTGATGAGGTGGTGGGTGTTGCACAAGGGGCTGCATCTGCTGTAGACTTGAACCCGCGTGCAGACTTGATCTCTTCGAGCCACATCTTGCCCCATGGCTTTCAGGAGGCAGAAGGTGGGATGCACTGAGCATGACTCTTCCCAAACTCACCTCCATATCCAGATTAGTGACAGGTGAAGCAGCCCCCCGATGGTCCCTGGCATGAGACTTCTTCCCGGGTGTTGAATCTGAACCACAGATCTTGTTTAGGACTGGGGTCAGACGGGGCTCAGCTAGTAGCCAGAGTCAAAAGCTTCAGCAGGAGCACAGGGGGAGGGCATTTGGCCTGGGCAGGCAGCCCACGCAGCTGTCTGGAGTCAGCGATCCTCAGAAAACAGCCGACACAGATGGGCCCCGGCTGTTATTTGGGAATCAAAAGTCCTAGCAACCAACAAAACACTCTGGACAGAGCCATCCCTGCCCTGGGATACCCCTTCTTTCTCTGGGCGTTGTGGTCACTGCAGCCTCCTTTTTGGTCACAGTGGAGTGCCGTGGAGAGGCTCGGTGACTGGCTAAAGAGCGTCCCTTTCGGGGCCCAAGCAACAGCCCTGTGCTTCCCTGGGGCTGCGGTCGGGCAGAGCAGCTATCCCCTGTAGAGCAGGTCCAAGGACAGCACTCTGATGTTTCAATGCGGGGGAGGGGTTGGAACGGAAGGACTTTGCCAGTGCTGGCTGGGGTGCCTGCTCCCAGGTTTCAGAAAGCAATGACGTGTCCATTGGCAGAAAACAGCTCACAGTGGGAGCTCTGGGGTACTAATCACAGACCTCCCCAAGAATTGACGTGGTGAAGTCACTTAGCCGCATGAGAATCAGGAGAAGGGAAAGGAAAGGATAAGAGGAGAAGGAGGGCCACCACCTTTAGCTCCAAAGCCGTGGACGGGCTCCGTGTCACACAGGCATCAAGAGTTCAGAAAAGGGGGGTGTGCGTGAGGGGGTAGAGTTGAGAAAGGGAAACAACAGCTGTCTGTTAAGTAGTGGGCTTCTGCCTTATGCCTCGGTATCAGAGGAAAATGTTCGCCTCTGATTTTAGACTCCAGACATACAGAGGCAGTCTCAGGACTGCTGCTAGGCGCCTTCTAGGATGAGAAAAACTCAGACAACAGCAACTCATTACTAGGGTGCCAGCATGGGAGCCGCCCCCACCCTGCCCTGCTGCACAGACGTCCTCGGGAGAGCCTGCCCCTGGGGAGCCCCCGTGCCCCTGGGGAGCCCCCGTGCCCCTGGGGAGCCCCCGTGCCCCTGGGGAGCCCCCGTGCCCCTGGGGAGCCCCCGTGCCCCTGGGGAGCCCCCCCCATAGCCACCAAGCCCAGCCCTGGGGGGAGGACAGGTCATGCCCTACTTGTGCCCATCCTGAGGGGCTGCTGGCTGCATCCTTCTGATTCATGGCCACAGCGCTGAGACAGCCCCCCAGGAGTCTGGTGGTTTCTGAGAAGGTCACGCTGCGCTCGTGCTCAGCCTCTGTTGGGGGGCTGTAGGAAAAGGAGCCCAGGCAGGAAGGAGCAGTGCCCGCCACACTGCCTCAGCTCTGAGGGGGCAGGTTAGTACCCTGGTAGGTACGAAGAGCCTCCGCCTGCCCTGGCCGCCCGAGCAGCGCAGGCTGAACAGACAGGACCCCGGGAGGCTCTGAGCCCCTTGCCTTTTAGACGGGCTGGTGGCACCTGGAGGCAGGAAAGGAATATGACAAGGTCGAGGCCAATGGATGTCCACTCTGCGCCCACAGCCTCCCCCTGCGCTTCTGGGTGAATGTGATCAAGAACCCGCAGTTTGTGTTCGACATCCACAAGGGCAGCATCACGGACGCCTGCCTGTCGGTGGTGGCGCAGACCTTCATGGACTCCTGCTCCACCTCGGAGCACCGGCTGGGCAAGGACTCGCCTTCCAACAAGCTGCTCTACGCCAAGGACATCCCCAGCTACAAGAGCTGGGTGGAGAGGTGAGTCCTGGGCGGGGTGCTCCTTGGGCACCGGGGCTGAGCACTGGACGTTGCCGCCCTTCTTGGGATGGGCGCTGTGCCCTGGGAAGCGCTCCTAATTGGAGTTGCTGGGTAGAGTGAGTGCCTAGCGCTGTGGTGAGATGTGCAGGCCTTGCCTCATTGGAATGCCCAGCCGAGCTGAGAAGTAACTGCTGTGATCACGCCCGAGGTACAAATGAGGAACCTGAGGCTCAAAGTCATTTGCAGTTTGCCTGGGGTCACCAGCTCACAGGTAGAACTGAGCGCAGAGCCCTGGCTCCTACCTCAGCTTCTCAAGTGTCCTGCACAGACCCTGCGCGTGCTTGGGCCTCAGCTTGAGGCCGTGGCTATGCCAGCCTCAGCAGAGAAAAGCAGAGCGGAAGTGCTGACCCCCAGTGCTGCGGGGGGGGGGGGGGGGGGGCAGGGCCACGCCCCTTCACAAGCTCCTCCTCTGCACGGCAGATACTATGCAGACATTGCCAAGCTCCCAGCCATCAGTGACCAGGACATGAACGCCTACCTCGCGGAGCAGTCTCGCCTGCATGCCGCGGAGTTTAACATGCTAAGCGCCCTCAGCGAGATCTACCCGTATGTGAGCAAGTACAGTGAGGAGGTAAGATGGGGCCTTCGTGGGCAGAGACCAGCCCCTGGGGCCAAGCCACTAAACAGGAAGTACGACCAGACCGGAAACAGTAACAGTGGGGGTCACTTAGCAAGCACATTCCTATAGGTGAGACCCCGAGCTCAGAACCAGCACCGCTCCCTGATAAGGCAGCCCGGTCTGTCGTGAACGCTTCCTCACATTTCATCCCTCACTGTCAACACAATAAATGACAATTTTCAGAATTTTTTTCAATTCAAAGTGTTGCATGTTTAACTTCACGCTTTCATAAACAATGAATCACACTAATGTTTTGCATTTGGCAGATCCTGTCGGTCAGATGTCAGGTAGCCAGGTAGATTTTGACATGAGCAGGTAATCAGGGACAACTTCGGGAAGTTGTCAGGTCTGCAGAAGAGCACAATGCTCTGCAGCAGCCAGCTCCTCCCCCACACGGATGCCTTTAAATCTGAGCGGGCGTCATGCACGCGTGTTCCTGCACATCTGCCTGCAGATGTGTGTCTCCATGGGGATGTGTTCAAGACATGTCAGCCATTGGGCGGAGGCCCATGACGTCGCGGGTCACCCTGACTGCACAGCGCGGCAGGGCATTCGCAGCTCAGGGAGCTGCCGGCCGTGCCGCTGCCGGGGGTAGATCTGGCATGTGCACGCGATGGTGAGCGGCGCGTGTCACGTGCGGCTTGGACCAACGTCATGTTATCCAGCGGCCGACTCACGCGTCTCGTGTACATCCCCGCGTGCTTGGTTCCGTCTCCTGCTGTGACGGAGCCACACGAGGACGCTTCTCTCAGAAAGGACCCTCGTGCTTAAACAAAGCATGGCTGCCCATAGACCCGTCGTCAACCATGCCTGCTATTTAAGGTCTCGTTCCCCAAGGCGGAGGGAAGGGAGGGCTGGCACCTGGCAGAAAGTCATGTCCTTGAAGCCGAGTCCTGAGCCCCCTCTTGCTCTGCCCCCAGCTCATCCGGGCTCTGGAGCAAGACGAACAGGCCCGGCGGCAGCGGCTGGCCTGCAAGGTGGAGCATCTCATTAACGCCATGTCCATCGAGAGCTGAGAGGAGAACCTCGTGTTCTGGAAGCGGGACCCGCCCAGCTGTCACACTGGAGTCTCGGAAGGAAGCACGGACGAGTGACGGGGCCAGGCCCCCGCGCTGGCTGCCCCTGAGATCCGGCAAGGCGCGCGGAGAAGAGGGGCCCTCTCGCGACAGCCACGTCCTCACAGTCAGTTTCTGCAGGAAGGACAAGGGAGCCCGACGCAGCCGGTGCTCAGGCCGCCAGGCCGAGAAGTGGCCCTTCCCTCGGCGGCGCGCCGGAGGGCCTGTCCCTGTGACAGCTGCTGCTTGCATGAAGTCACTTGATGTATATTGGGGAAAACGAGACCCTTATTTAATTTTTTTAAGAAAAAGGGAAAGAAATAAAGCAAAGCATAGAGCTGCCCTGCCTCCCCCCAGCTTTTGTCTCACCTGATTTCCGTCCCCTCCTCGGCAGCGGCTCTCCCTCCTGTGACGCCTGTTTCCCGGCGGGCGTCAGGAAAGGCCGGGAGAGATGCCGAGGGCGCTGAAGTGGGGACACGTTCCTCTCCTGCGACTGAGAGGAAAGCAGACGGGAGGAAGGAGCACCCCCAAACAGGCCGGAGAGACTGGAACCCAAGGCGGTCCGAGGATTGCGGCCCTGTAGGCCTCTCCCAGAGCTGAGGGGTCTGTGGGCCTCTCCCAGAGCTGAGGGGTCTGTGGGCCTCTCCCAGAGCTGAGGGGTCTGCCTGCCACGCAGCGCGCCCGCCCGTCTCCTCGTCCCCGGAGAGGACCGGAGCCTACAGAGGACCCACGACCTGTGCGGATTCTTTCATTTGCTTCACCCCAAATGTCAGCACCTGGGGAGCTGCTCTGGGTCCTTGTTTGTGGCTTTCCCTGGGATGCATATCCGAAGTGAGAGGGGAGGGCCTCTCCCAGACCAGAGCTCACCCCAGGAGGCCGAGCGGAGCCCCACTTCAACTCTGCCGTAAGCCGAGCATTTGAGAGCTCACTCAACGTGATCTGAGGTCTGAGTGTTTAGCTCTGGCTTCTGCTCAGTCCTCCCGTGGCTCCTGGCAATTAGAAAGAAACAAACAATACTTCAAGCAATACTTGAAGAGCAAAGGTTGAAGATGCCGCAGTATTTATTGCTACGCTTTTTTTTTCTCTCATGCACAAGAGGGGAGATGTCCTGCGTTCATAGCTGGGGCTCCTGGTCGCCTGGATCCGTTGTGCTCACCTTGGTGGAAATCACTGGTTCACGGTCTCCGCCTCTCCTGCCACAGGAGTGAAGGACGCTGGACAGGTGCCTCTGTCTCCTGCTGACCCCGGAGACGGCCGGTCCTCTAGCACAGCCCAGGCAGAGGTCAGAGCTCCATGCTCAGGTCCAGAGGAGGAGAGCATGTGGCAGCAGGGTGCTGGTGGCGGGGTAACCCTCAGAGACCCTCTCCTCCCCCTTCAGTGCGGACGCGAGCAGCACCTCCTACTGCTCTGCCTGCAGCTTCTGAGTGTCAGGCATCAGGCAAGAGGCAGGTGGAAGCTGGAGCTGGGAGGCCACAGCAGGACCACGTGTCCTTCCCACCTTCCGCTTTCCAGGAGCCGAGAACACCAGGCCACAGTGTGGGAAACGGGACCCGTTACTGCAAGCAGGGATTGGACTAGAGTTCTTTCCTTCACAATTAACTCTGTGCCCGGCTGCTCCCGGCAGCTCGCCGCTCCTGAGGCCCTGCTAAGATGTGGCTCGCGGCACAGTCGGGCGAGCTGAGAAGGTGGCTTCCCGTCTGCGTGACTTCGGGTCCCTGTTTCCTTCAGCTGATCCCGTCTGAGCGCTCAGCTTGCTCTTGGGTCCATGCGGCATTCAGCAAATGCTCAGGAAACTTCCTGATTTCACGGTGATTCACAGCCACCGTCCCAATGTCACTTCCTTCTGATAATCTCTCTGTTAAAGTTTCTCGGGGGCCCGTTTAATAGCCTGGAAGAAACACTCTGACTGACCTTCCACACTAAGCCAAAGTGTTTGCTCTGCATCCAAAGCTTATCAGTTCAGAGCCCGTAGTTTACGGCAATGAAAGAGATACAGGCAAGAAGATGGCGAGGAAAGTCACACGGGCACCTAGGATCCATTCCAGCCGTGCTCACATGCCTTCTGAGCTCTGTTCAAACAGGTTTCCAAACTGCTGCTGCGAGACCCGATGTCCGCCAAGAAGAGAGAGGAAGTCCCACGTGGCTTTCAACAGTTCCTTACCCGAAGCCCCCTCTGAGCATCTACCTGGCGTCTCCAACGTCTGCTCTGGGGCCACTTGCTGCTCATAGGTACTCCACTGACGTGTTGGGAGAAATTGGAGAAAGAAGGATGGATGGACAGCCAGCGGAGAGGAAAGCAGGGCCAGCCGAGGTGGCGTCTGGCCACATGACTACGGAGTCCTTGAGAGTAACAGAGAGGCCGCGGGGCATGTGGAAGGAGGAATAAGAAGGAGCTCTCCGCGCACAGCACGCCAGGACGGTGCTTACGGAGTCTTTCCGGCTTACCTCTCTCTCCTCCAACCACCACCTTCTTGGATCCACCAAGAACCTAGGGAATGGGGTAGAGACGGAGCTAGTTGGCCTCTCTCTCTCTTACCCAATTTGAGGATCTTTTGGCCTTGTATAAACAGTTAAAGCCACAACCCCTCCCACAAAAAGCCATCTATCTTTGGGCAAGGCAGGAAATCTCTTTCCAAAGTCTTTTGCTTTGTTTCAATGAAGCCAGTTCTCTGGGAAAGAAACAGGACTCCAGAGAGCTTGGCAGACAGGCTGGAAACCGAGTCCCTCCGAGGGCTGGGCCTCCAACACCTCCTGCCTTCTTGTGGACCAGGCGCGCCCGTGTCTGTTGTCTACCTCTCTCCACAGTGCAACTCTCGAACCCCCTCCAAGCCCCCTCTCCTTACAGAGCCGTCACCAGAAGCCTGGCGCCCGTGAACCTCACAGAAAGAGGAAGCGCGTCCTGCTTTATCCACCTGGAGAAGCTTCGTGACCAGCAGTGTCCGTCAGGTCTGCTGGTGCTGGAAAGCAGGGTGCACAGTTCTAGAACCTGCCTCTCCTCCGACCTGCTGCTCCTGCTGCAGCTCCACGGACGAGGTTCTCCCCACCTTCCTCAGAGGGCACCAGGTGCATGGGAAAGGGGTGCCATGAAGGAGGAAAGTCGACCCACCCAGCTGCCTTAGCTCATCCTGGGGACTGTCCCCCAGCAGTGAGAGCTGCTCTCGCTTCTCCTGCCACCAGCGCTTGGGTGGCTCTTTGCTGCTTGAGCTCCTGACCTTTCCTTCACTTCCACCGAATGAGGACGAGAAACAGCAGTCAAGCCCCGGGCCTGCCGAGCACCAGGCAGAAGCAACAGAAACCGGAAACCGTGTGAAGACAGACAATGTCTGGCAGCAAGCAGAGCAAGTGGGTGTGCCTGGCCGCTCCCCACACGACAGCGTCAACCTGGCGACACTGAGCTGGCAGCTGCGGCCCCTCTTGGCAAATGCACCCATGGCTGAGACCCTGAGACCTGGATCCAGGCCGGGAAGAATGCAGACAGGCCTGGGGGAGGCCGCGGGTTGGGGGCCTGGGGGAGGCCGCGGGTCGCGGGCCTGGGGATCCCACCGCAGGGGCCTGGGAGACAAGGCCAGTCCTCGTCCTGGTCTCAGCACGAGCGTAGAGGGGACAGGGGCATCTGTTTTCGCAACCTCATGCCTCCTCTTTCCTCTACTCCCCCAGACTTGTTTTGTATCTGGGACCATTTGGGGGACCCCCACGAGCAACTTTGTAGTCCAGGAAGTGTCCTGAGAGACAATCAAGACCAGGGCTTGTCAAAAAGGCCTCAGCCCACTAAGGAAACTGGAGACCCCCCTGCCTTCCGTAGACCACCCCTCACTCTCCTCCCCACACTCCCTGCAGGCCCTGGGGCCCAGCCTAGGAACCGGGAAGCTTCTTGCAGAGTTCAGTCTAGGTCCTCGCTCTGACTTTACTGCTCCTCATGAGAGCAGAGGGTGGTGTGGAGAACAGGGAAGAAGAAACAGTTCTTTCAGCAGGGCCCTAAGCCCGCCTGCCTCTCCCCATCTCCTGCTCAAACCTTCCTCACGACACACTGGAATCTGTATTATATCTATTTTTAAGAAAGTACCATGCTGATTGTCTGGTTTTGTTGTTTTTACAGGTGTTGTGAAATAATAAGAAAATGAATTATTTAAAATGTTCCAATAAAGCGGGGTTTTGTTATTCTAATATATTATCATGTACCTAGTGTAAATACAAAACTCCTATTTTGCAAGTGAAGGACGCGATTTGTACTGTTGTTATATATAAATAAAGTTTACTGGATTAAAAAAAAAAAACAAAACTTCAGTCTTCAAATAAACCTGGTTTTTAGGCTGAGTGCGCACAATGACTTTGGGGTCCGTGTAAAAAATGGGCACTCAGAAAGACAGCTGAGTTGTTTTGAGTGAATTTGAGAACTCCCTAAGGAGTTAGAGCTTATTAATGTCCAGTGTTCATCATTAAGCACGCGCACACACACGCATGCACGCACACACACAGCACACGCGCGCGCGCGCACACACACACACAGGCGCGCGCACACACACACACACAGCACATACGCGCACACACACACACACACACAGGCGCGTGCACACACACACACACACACATACGCGCCCACACACACACACACAGGCGCGTGCACACACACACACACACACACACACACACACACACAGGCGCGTGCACACCCAGACCGGTGGGTGAACACTGCCCTCTAGCCTCAGAACCTCAGAATGCACATTTGCACGGGGGCTCTGGCTGCAGCAGACCTCCTGCGTTGAGGCTCCTGTCCGCAGTGAGGTCCTGCAGGCAGGGCTGCTAGTCAAGGGGCGCGGGCTGACGCTCTTTACCAGGTGACCCCAGGCTGATGTGGAGAGCCACTGCACCATGAGTAGAGCCCGGGCTCCCGCAGCAGAAGCCCGCAAACAGGGCGCATCAGTGCGTAGGGCTTGCTCTGCAGCCGCACAGATTTTGTAGATTCAAGAAAACATTTTGAGACAAGATCCTGCTACATGGCCCTGTCTAATTGGAGGCTGCGTTCCTGCTGCCCCTGAGTACTGAAGTTACTCCCCTCCACCACCTGTGCACCCCGTCTCCCCTCCACCACCTGCGCACCCCGTCTCCCCTCCACCACCTGCGCACCCCACCTTTCCCCTATACTACCTGTGCACCCCAGCTCTCCCCTCCACTGTCCTCTGTGCCCCCATCTCTCCCCTCCACCACTGTATGTGCCCTCACTCTCCCCTCCACCACCTGCGCACCCCATTCTCCCCTCCACCGTCCCGTGCGCCCCAGCTCTCCCCACTCTGGCCTCTCTCCTTCCCAGGCGGGGGCAGGACTGTGGGCGGAGCGCAACCCGTGCTCTGCCCTCAGCAGCACAGCGTGTCTGGGCAGGTCCCATCTCACCGGCACTAAACCATCCTCTGCATCTCTCTCGATGGAAACCTAGAAACCAAATGTGCCACGGGGAGCGGAGCTCGCGGTAGCGGGCAGGTGGCACCACGGGGCAGGGCAGTTAGCGGACACGGGGCGTGAGGAAACAGAAGGACACTGTTTTCTTGTACAGGGGCTTTGATGCTCCGTTTCCTCCCAGCCCACCTTCCCACTCTTCGCACTTGACCTTGAGACACTCCTGTTATTTCGTATCTTCTGCAAGCAGAAGGAGGAGAAGGGAATCCAGACCTTTCCTTCTGCTGATGAGTTCTCAGGACACAACATGCTTCAGATGACCAACAAGTGTGCTTGGGAGGATGAATGAGGGTGAACGAAGCGTGTAAGCCACAGGCAGACTCGGGCCATGATGTGTGTTCTTGTGGCAAGATGTATAACCTCCTTCAGCATTTATTTCCAAATCCATAAAATGAAGATGACAATCAAATGTTTGTGGATTAAACAAGATTATTATCACAGGAGTTAACAAAGGTAGCACAGATAAGCGGCTCAGCGGGCACTGAGTCAGTTTCTCACAGGTAAATGAAAAAGAACAAACCACCCGTGATGGCCAACTAGAGGCCAGAAGGGACGTGAGTCTCCTCGGGGCTGACAGAGATGCCACACACATGGCTTCAGAGGCGAAAACTGCTTCTGAGAATTAGGGATACTGACCTGCAAAAGTAGACGAATCAGGTTTTACCCCAAAAGAACCAACTATGAGTCAAACACAAACACAACAGGTGAGCAAGGAAAACATCAAGCCGAGTGTCTAAGGAGCAGCCCGAGCCTGCTGCCGAGCGAGCGTCCGGAACACAAGGGTACTTAGTCCTCAGCCTCAGGCCTCTTTCCTTTTGGCCCCGTGACAGACCGCGGAAACGGGGAGGGGTCTGTGTTTCCTGCGCTTGGTGGTCTCACTCCGTGGCTGGCTAGCCCCACTGCTGTGTACCCGAAGGCAAGGGAGAACCTCGGAACGGTATGGCAGAGTTGAAGGAAAACTGCTGGCGGCATGGTAGACAGGAAGCAAAGAAAGGGGGAAAGAGGAGAGAAAGGAAGGGAGGAGGCGAGAGAAAGAGGAAAAGGAGGAGAAAGAGAAGCTGAGAAAGCGCTGTGCTTCAAAAGTGCCCCCCAGGGACCACCTGCCACGAGGCCTCTGGCTCCCAGTGACTGTTCAGTTGGGCCTCCGTTGAGTGGTCAGAGCCCGTAACCTCGCCAAGCCCGGCCTCTGCACATCGCTGCACTGGAGTGGCCAAGCGTAGCAGGGGTGAAACCAGAAATAATAACTTTGATCCAAAGAATCAGGGCACATCTGCCCCTCAGGCTCAGTGCAGGGACCACAAAATGCAACCTGGTGTCAGAAGACCCGAGGAGGTGGTCCCTGCTGAGGCCAGGAGAAGGGAGTGGCGAGGGGGTCAGCAGACCCAAGACAGGGACTCGTTGGTACCCTCAGGGGAGGTCTGCCTTAGTCAGGGTTCTGCTGAAAAATAGAAACAAGAGGCCAGAAGGGGATGGGGGATCCTGGAGTTGGCCTTATCCGTGGTGGTGGGAGCCAGCATGTCTCACTGGTTCGAGCAAGTGTTGGTGGTACACTTTTAATCTGGAGGCAGATTGTCTTTTCTGGGAAATCTCAGCCTTTTCTCGCAAGGTCTTCAACTTGAATGAACTCTGTCCACATTAGGGAATTAATGGAAGTGCTAGTTAGGCTGAGTCTTGCTTGCCTCCACTTGGTCATCTTCATATGAATCCAGTGGTTATGGAGTTTTATTTTAGGGTTTGTTTTCGTTTTGGTTTTTTTTTTAAACGGTTTTTAGCTAATGTTCATGAAGAGAGTAAACCCTTAGGACTGTGCCACTAATTAAAGGAAATCCTATCTAAGAGTATGTTCTCTACAGAGCTGTGTCATACCATCCTTAGGCACTCTGCAGGAAAAGTAGAATCAAGTCTCAAATAATGCCTTTTAAATTGTATCTCTAGTATTATAGATGCAGGACAGTACTGTATCACACCTCTGTGAATGTAGAATACCTTGTACCTGCTTTATGATACGTAGTAGTGAAGCTAATAAGAAAAAAAAAATGGTGCCAGGTACCACAGCAGTGACAGAACATTGCTGTTTTCTGGGATTTTGTTTTTTACTTTTTTTTTTTTAATGGAGCGTGCTGGATGTCTCTATAGTTTTGTTCAGATGACTGCAGAACCTGGAAAAGCTGCTGCTGCTATTGATGCATAGCATACTGCTATTACTGGTCTTTTTATATAAATATAAATATATATACATATATAATTTGAATTTTTGGAAACTTTAGCTGTGCTGTCAACTTTGAAAAAAAAAAGTATCCCAGTTTACTGTGTTGAGTTGGCATTATACAGAGATTAACAGCCATATTGGTCTAGAAACATTAAACTTAATTTTTTTCCCATTCGTACAGGGGTAACACACCGTATTAAATATGTAAGGTCTTATCTACATGGGTTTGATTACAGAAACTAATAAAGTATTCTCTAAATAATGAAAAAAAAATTTCAATCACATCCAAAATAATCTCTTTGCCTGATCACACAGACTGGTTTTGACCCAAACAACTGGACACCAGGCCTGGCCAAGCTGACTCTAAAACCCTTTATCCTAGGAGCAACTCAACTCAAGCACTCGAGGGTGAAGGCACGCTCAGTGCCGTGGCCTGCCGTGGCCTTCCGTGGGCTGCCGTGGGCCGCCTGCCACGATGCAGACGCTTTCCTGGCTGGTTTTCTAAGTCCTGGCATCCTGGGAGGAAATTCCTTGGGAAGACTTCAAGCTGTGCTGGCCATGCAGAGAAGGAAAGGGTCGGCCATCATCAGGGTTCCAGGGACCCAAGGCCAAGAACGGCAGCGAATCATGGCTAGGGAGGTCTGCTTCGCACCAGGAAACGAGCAACACTGGGTTTACCAGGAGGAATAATACAAAGAGCTACGATCTTATCAGCTGTCAGGAATGTACATTTTACAGACAAGGAATCCAAAGCTCAGAGAGATTGTGTAACAAATTCGCATGCCCAAGGGTCTAGAGATGTCACTGAGATTTACCTTCAGGAATTAGATAACTGTGGCATCAGCAGCCACTGAAAAGGATTCTCTGATCTCTGTGAGGATGGAGCCTCCCACCTCCAGAGCTGTCCACCAAGAGAGCTGCACCCCTCGAGGAAGCATACGGCCCCCCCCATCACCTCCAGAGCTATCCACCAAGAGAGCTGCACCCCTCGAGGAAGCACACAGCCCCCCTCCAGCCCCCATGACTCTCCCAGCCAGTTCCAAGCCAGAGGCGGAGGGAAATCCACAAGCTTGTTGGAAAGGTGGGTACAGCTACTGAGCCAAATCCTGAGAACCGGCCCCAGCCAGCTTCTGCAGGGTGTCCTTAACTCGCTGCCAGATCACAGTGAACCTGTGACCTCTCCATGATGACCTGAAATGCGTAGCAAAAACTGGCAACTTGCAAGTTTGCTGTTATTGTTTTAACCAAGAAAAGTTGGGGCAGACCCAGTGAAACTGTTCTGGGCCACAGGAGACAGGAAGCCACGGCCAGCACAGCCTCCTCTGCTGGCCTCCCCTCTGGGCAGCCTGGTGCTCCTGAAGGCCCCACCTGGCTCTGACAGTCCACACTCTGTCCCCGGCTCCTCTGCGCGCCTGTGCTCATTCCTGCCCCATCCACTCCGGGGCAGCCTTGCTGTCATCTCTTCCCTACAGAATGAAGATCAAAGTAAGGACCAAAAGTGAAGAGCGCTGTGGAGAAAATTTGTATCGCGCCCAAAGTTGCAATGCAAAGGTGCATCACCGAGGCTGTACCCAGGTGACCTGAAAAATGAGAACAGCTCGTGTGTGTAGCCTGAAGGGCGAGGTGTTTGCACCAAAGAACACTCATGCATGCAAAGAAGGATCATGTGCACTCCGACCACAGGCTTTCTGCAGAGCAACCAAGGGAGGTGCTCTCCCTCTGGCCCCATGTGGATGGCGGCCATATCCACGGCGCCTTCTAGAGTCCACCAAAGCAGTCACGTGGCGGTTGGTGCAGGAGTGCTCCGTCCCTGGCCGCCTGGCCAATCATCTTTAAAAGATCTGTGACCTGACAGTCCTCGCTCAAGGCCACTGATGACAAAGCAGGCCCTGTCAAAAGATCCCCTCTTGACGAGTTCTAACCAGTCACAATGAAGACTTATGGAAAACACATCATGACAAAGGCACTTAAGAATCCTGAGCAGTATCCACCAATTCCTAATAGTGCTGAGCTGCCTAGCGCCCCAAGGAAAGGTTGGTGTCTCATGTAGCTCAAGAACATCTCAAGCAGGGGCTGGAGAGGTGGCTCAGGGGTTAAGCCTCTGCCTTGCAGGTGGAAGGTCCTGAGTTCGGATCCTAGACCCCATGTACAGACGCTGGGCAGAAGCGGGGGCGGCCTGCGTTTCTGGTCCTGGTAGGGCGGAGCCTGTGAATCCTGGGGCAGAGTAAACAAGGAGGAGGTGGAGGCGTCCATGGTGGTTCCCGAATTCGCCCGTGGTTCTACACACACACACACACACACACACACACACACACACACACTCAATTGAATAAATAATAAAAAAATTTAAAAAAAAGAACATCTCAAACAGAAGAGACTACAGTCAGAACGTGGGTGCCTTAACCCCGAATCCAGGTCTCTTGCTTCAAAGCAAATTGTAAGAACAGCTTCCATATCCTGTCATTGCTGGCATCTCTGAAGCAAAAATCTCTTCAAGGACATTGTCATCTGTGATATTTGCAACCTTATGAGCATCGTAAAAGACAGATAAGGACATCATAACTGCAGGACCAAAAACTCTGCGGAATGAATTCACTGGAGAGAAGGAAAGTTTAAAGGCGAATTCTGCTTCTGACTTCTTCACATGTCTAGTTTAATGTCTGCTTAATTCCATCTACAATTTTGAGCATTTTCCTTACTTGTCAACTTTGTAAACTCCACACCTCAACAGTTTTCAGTCAATGGAGAACATCTCTCCTGAGACCTATTAAAATATGCCTTGTATTTTAAGTAGAACAGCCAATACTGCTAAACACACTTCTGCTCTTCGTAACACACAAGTGTCAAAACTGGTCATTAGAGAATGTATTGTAGAAGAGGTAAATGCTCTGTTCGTGCCCACTGCAGATAAACTCCAGGTCTTATGGTCTTACCGACCCTGAGATGCCAGATATAGGCAAATGCCATGTAGCAATAGGAATTGAATGTGGTGGGCTGGCAATACATGGTTATCTGAATACAAGTCTCTTCAAGGGAGATTAAAAAGACTCCAGTGTAACCTATTTGCAGCGATTGACACGGACAGCAGAGTGAATAGTGCATGTTATTCACTGAACAAAGTGACAGATAAGTTTGGATTGTGTTTTCAGTAGGACTGGATCAAGGAGTACTATGATTTACTTATAGCTATCTGCCCTGTTAGCCTCTGTCTCATTGGGTGACCAAGTCCACAGAACCCTTTCTTCAGCCGTGGGTTTCTCCTCTCTTTTCTCCCCACAAGTCCCTTCTTCTGCCCCCCCTTTCCTTGCACACAGGCATTCTCCAAACATGCACTGGCTGAGCCAAGCTGAGGGCGGGGCAGGGCTCCGGCTCTGGAGCTGACTCCTCAATGGGACCCCGAATCACTGAGAAGAGCTGGCTGAACGGGTCGGGACACTTACAATGACAGCACATTAGGACTGGGACACTTACAATCACAGCGCTGGCTGTGACGGTCGGGACATTTACAATCACAGCACGTTAGCAGAGGCAGGAGGAGGCTGCGGACCTGCCTGAGCTGCCCAGCCAGACACCCTGTGAAAGGTAAATAAACAAGCAAAGCCCCTCTGTGATTCCAAGTCAAGGAGTCACAGAGACCCATGTGCATCAGTGTTTACTGGGGCGTTATTCACAGTAGCTAAGTTATGGGAGAGAAAGAAAGAAAGAAAGTATGGTGTGGAGCCTGGTTTAGGAAGCAAGAAGTGACTCTAGACTCTGTAGTCTTCGCGTGCTGCAGTGAGAAGACCAGACCATGTCAAAGAATATCATCAGCCCAAGAAATCCACAGCCGATGCGGGACCAAACAGACAGCCTGGGGTCGATTCTGACGCATGCGAATGAAGACTTGGTAAGAGGAGCGTTGAACATGGTTCTTTCAACTTTGGCCAAAGATCAGTCTACTCCACACGTGGGTGCTCTTCTAGACTGTTCTATTGGTCGATGAGTCTGTTGTAATGCTCATAAAATGCTGTCTGATAGAAAGGAAAGAAGGGAGGGATAGAGGAAGGTAGGTAAGGTGGGAGGGAAAATAAAGAGAGGGAGGGAGGGAGGAAAAAGAAGAAGCGAAAGAGAAAGCAGCATTGCAAATCATCAGAAATTCTGGGCTTTGTAAAAGAAAAAGAAAATTGAAAATTTCTCAGCTCATGGTGAACACTAAAATTTCATTGTTAAACCAAAAAGTTAGCCTACAAAAACAACATTTAAAAAGTAACATGCCATTTTCCAGAATTTTAAGACTGAACAATATTAATATGCAAATGCTGGATGACCCAAGATACGTGCTGAATCCAATCCCTTGCAAAGACATTAAGTGGAATTGTGTTTCATCTGGATCTACATATATTAATTCTAAAATTCATCTGGAAAGCACAGGGACAGAAGCATCTTTTTCCCTTAAAAACAATGTACTTGTAAGCAGTGTTTTCTCCCAGATATCAAAAGCCTGTATTTCATATATAGATGTGTCATATTTTAAAATGTGCAATACAAAGATACAACAATAAAAGTATGATTGTAACAGAAGAACCAATTGAATGTGATAAAACAGCTCAGAATAGTCCACTACACGTTTTTTAAAAACGAGCACAGAAAGGTGGCATCCAAGACAATGGGAGGAAGACAACAATCTTTAATAAGCGTGGTTGGAATAAATGGGTAACTGTTAGAGGGGAAAATCAATTTAAATCCTCACTTGGCAATGCAGAACAAATAGATTTCAGATGAATTAGAGTTAAATACAAAAAATGCCATAAAATACTTAGAATAAAATATAAATTATCACATCTATCTCAGTGTGGAGGTGAAATTTCTAAGCTGAAAAGCAATTGGAGAAATCACAAAGAAGAAAATGATGTATCTGCTTGCATAAAAGTCTGAGCCATTTTCATAAAAACGCATCCTAGAAGTAAAGTAAACACAAAATCACCTTGAGAAAAATGTCTACAACAAAAACATCAAAAAGTTAATATTCCTAAAATATTAAATAGCATTTATAAACATAAAAAAGCAAAGCCAAAAGAAAAATGCCCAAAGAACAAGAATAGGCTATTTGCAGAAAAAAATGCAGATGGCAATTAAACATGCAAAGCGGCGTTGAAGTTAGTAATTGACTGGTGAAGACAGCTAAGTGGAGAAATATAACTTCACTGGCTTCTCGGAGAGTCGACAAGTTTCCACATGGCAACAGGACAGACAGTTGGTCTTAGGAGTGTTTGCACCATCCATTCTCTGTTGCACTTCAATGTTTAGCAAAGTGAAAATAAGGACAAGTATGTATGTCTGTCTCTCTTGTTTGCAAGTGAGAACAAATGAAATGTCTGCCGATGTGGAAGTTAAATAAGCTATACCCACAAGATGGAATATTATGCTCTCGCATAAAATATGTCTACCAAGAATGTGTGCTAATTTGTAAAGTTGTTGACAGTGTGTTACAGAGTGACCTGGGTAAAGCAGGGAAAGGGACAAATTTTACTGCAATGGCCACTATCATTTTTCTCCTCCTCCTCCTCTTCCTTGAACTTAGAGCTTGAGCATGCTGCACATTCTCTCTACGTGCCTGTCCAAGGAAAACATAGGATTGGAGATTGCTCAGTGGTTAAAGTCTTTACCTCCCAAAGCAGAAGGACCTGAGTTCAGATCCCCAGATCACAGGTAAATATGTTCAGTGGATGTGGTTGCCTATCTATAATTCTAGCCCTGGAAGCTGAGTCTAGGGATTCCCAGAGCACGCTGGCCAGCCGGACAAGACCCAACAGAGCTCTCTGGGTTTAATTAGAGATCCAGGCTCACAACAGTAACTTGTAATAGTGATCAAGAATGGTTCCAGACACTGCCTTTGGGCGTCACAGGCACACACGCCCCCATGTACATCCGCCTACATGCACACACACATGCTTGACACATACACGTGAAAGAAAGAAAGAAGAGAGAGAGAGAAGAAAGAAAGAAAGAAAGAAAGAAAGAAAGAAGAAAGAAAGAAAGAAAGAAGAAAAGGGAGGGAGGGGAGAGAGACAGAGAGAAAGAGAGAGAGAGAAAGAAAGAAAGAAAGAAAGAGAGAGAGAGAGAGAGAGAGAGAGAGAAAGAAAGAAAGAAAGAAAGAAAGAAAGAAAGAAAGAAAGAAAGAAAGAAAGAAAGAAAGAAAGAAAGAAAGAAAGAAAGAAAAAAGAAAGACAGACAGACAAGCCTGGGCCTGCAGTCTTGACTTCTTCAGGCCCCCCTTGGAGGACCTGTGCAACAGGGGGCTCAGTAGACTGCACCCAAGATTCTACACTGAGCTGTTCTTGCGGACGTCCTCTGTGGTTCCTCACAGCATGTGCTTGCAGGGTGGCACAGCCCACGGCCTGGCACTCACGCAAAGGTCACGGTCTGCAGACTGGTGCATTCAGAACTACCGAGGGCCTGACCATGCTCTTCCAGTAATTCGCCAAAATGACAAACCCAAAGGGAAAGAGGAGAGAAGCCAGACATACGTTCTCTCGCCCTTTCAGAAAGCATGGAGTCTCTCGCCCTTTAACTGCATGTATGCGAATCCATAAGAAGGGTGATATTGTGGACATGGAAGGAATGGGTACTGTTCAAACCGGAATGCAAAACTAGGAGAGTTACCACGTCACCCAGCATGCTGTTGGCATTGTGGTAAACGAGCGAGATTCTTGCCAAGAGAATTAGTGTGCGTGTTGAACATACTAAGCACTCTAAGAGCTGAGAGTGTCTTGAAACGGTGAAGAATGATCCGCAAAAGAAGGCAGCAAAGGAGCCTGCTCCGCCCAGAGAAGCACTTTGTGAGAACAAATGGAAAGCTGCTGGAACCCATTCCCTATGAATTTGTGGCTTCATAGATGTAAAAGTTAACTCAATAAACGACCTAGACTGTTAAAACATGTGTTTTTAAAATTAAATTGAAGTATAGTGTCTTTAGAATAAGAAGAACGACCAAGGTCCAAAGTTCAGAGAGTAAGTGACTAGGGACGGCTCCACCCACAGAGGACGTGCACATCACCTGCACCCAAGCTCGGGGAACATCGCCAGGTAGAACACAAGATTCCGGGGTGGGGACAGCTGCCGGGCAGTAACGCACAACCCTGAGAGGAACTCACACGGCTCTGCGTGCTTCCTCAAGACTTGCACGAGACCCGCCACATTTCACCACGAAAGTGGGATACTCAAGAGGCTCCTCACCTCCCTGAGCACTGAGGGTCAATACTGGATGAGTAGAAAGGGGACGTTCTCCTTAGCGATGCCCCATTGACAGTGAGCCAGCAGGTGCCGAGGAAGCCGCCGGGCATCCCAGATGAACTCAGTGGGCCACACGGGCATCAAGACATGAAATTAAGAGGGAAATTTGTAGGGAAGAAGAGTGTTTGCAGGGTGAAAAAAGGAAAGTGGTAGAGATCATGAAGAAGGAATAAAAATAATACAAATTCATCATATTTGTATATGGAACTCTGAAAGAATAAAAATAAATTTGAAAAGACTAGAAAGAATCTTAGAGGGAAAATAGTCCATGCTCATACTTTTCAGATGTAGAAACCGAGTCCAGAGGGCTAAGCCAGTCTCCCTACAGCCTCAAGCGGGCCAGAGACAGTCCAGGAGTAAGCTAACACTACCCAGCTCTGCCAATGATCTCGTCTCCGGAGCTTTTCTTTGCATCTCATTTCTTTCGTTAGATTCTGAGTTCTATGATGCTCAGAGTCTAGTGTAGTGCCTTGTAGGTAGCATGAGCTAATGAACAGTTCATGAATTAAAGAGAATTCCCTAGGTTCCCATCCTAGTCTGCGTGGCATTGACATTGGCTGACAGATGGCCCGAGCACGCCTTTCCACTGAGCTGCAAGAAGGTTCCAGAACGGATCCAGTCTTATTCATTGCATCCTGACAGCCTGGGGACTAAAACCGAGAAATGGATGAACGCACGCACAAGTTTCTTCTCTGCAGTGGGTGAAATAACCTCTGGCACAGTGACTGTGGGAGCAAAACAGAGCAATGCTGTGACACGTGGCCGGCGGTAGATGCTCGTCGATGTCACGTCCACACCCCAGGGCCAACCTCAGAGAAGCCTGGGGCTGCTGGGTAGCCGTTGTGGGCACAGATGGTTTGTCCCCTTGAGTTTTCTCAGGTGGCCTGAAACACGCGCCTCTCTTTTTCCTCTGAGTGGACTTCGCCACGGGAAGAGCAGTAAATTAACACCAGTTTCCCCCACAACGAACCCAAGTACTAATTGGCTCAATATCTCTCTGTTGCTCTATCACTTTGGGATTTTCCTGGGTGAGATATAAATAAGTCAATTCTATTAATAAGCTATTTGGCCAAAGGAAGAAAATACACTTCTGAGATTCCCCAGAGTCCTGGGGAAGCCACTCAGCGGTGCATAGAGCAGGAGACTTGATTACAGGAATGCAGCTCCTGCCACCCTCCCTGACGTCTGTACTCTCAAACCTGGGGGAAGGCAAAGTAAAGCTTTGTTAAGTTCAAAATTATAATTTAGATAAATCTGTGCATTCATTGTCCTGAGCGTGTCTCTGGAAATAATAGTTAGCGGGTAGAACCCGCTGTATTCCAGGGGCTTTATTGTCTCCTCATAATTGAGTCCTGCACAGAAATCCAATTACAAATGTTCTCAATCGCCCTCTAGCTAAGTGCTGGCAGAGGAGGGGAGGAAGGTTTCTGGACTTAAATAACTCTGGATAAAAATTAATATCGTGGCCATGTTGGCTAATTAAAAGTGCCGCCTCTATTAGCAGGCTTTTATATTAATAAATGAGACTATTATTATCATATCCAACAACCATAGGCCTTATCAAGTGTGCTCTGTCAGCCCCACTCTTGAAAACACGGGCTCATTGCCCTGGGTACGGACCTTGTTGGAAGCAGGGGGCCCACGGCGCGCTCAGCGGCCGTTCACAGACAGGCCCGTTAGCCAGCACTGCTAACCGCCCTTCGCCCGCCTGCTACCTGACACCCTCTCTGCCTGCCGCAGACACTGAGGCTCAGTCCAGCCTCTCCTACAAAGAGGGGGCGCTGGTGCTGTCCTCGAAGTCTGACTTCTACGCCACCTCATACGGTGAGTTAGCATGCAGCCCTCCAAGGAGACCAGCACCGAGGGTACAGTGAGGACCGCGGGAACAAAGCAAGAAAGGTCTGTACCACACTAGGGCCGAAAACAGTTTGTATGGGGTGGGGGCGGGGCACCAATGCTGGGTTTGGGAGCACGAAGAGTGAGCCCTAGGCTGGGTGGCAAGAGGGCAAGAGCTCCAGGCAGCGAGCTGGCATGAGCAGCTTCAACAGCTCACTGAGCCAAGACCGACCAACACCTGTAGGGCTGGGGCTGGAGCAGGGTCGGGAGCCCCGCGGGCCGTGCTCACAGCTTGGGCAGCCCCCTGCTAGTGAAGGTTTCGCAGAAGCAAGTGCATCGCTCTGGCAAGGCAGGAGGTTCCCCTGGCCAAAAGACTGGGCGCAGGGACGTAGAGACAGGGAAAGGACCTCTTCTGGAAATGGGCAGTAGATAGAACCCAGCAGACACAGCGACTGCGGCCAAGTCGGGAGAGGGAGAAGGAGGAGCTTGAACCACGAAGAGAGATTCCAGAGGACAGTGAGATAAGGATTGGGGACAGCTTTGGTGGAGGTGAAGAGTTCTCGTTCCCAGGAATTCTAACACTCAAGGCTGGGCGTCCTTTGAGCTGCCTGCTTCATGACCTCAAACTCCAGGGGTCGTGGTGTGGAGGGGTCCTGCGTGGAGCAATGCTTCATAGCAGGAGGACGATGACGCTCCAAGTGTGATCACTGATTCAAGCCCCCCTGGGAAATGGGCAGCGTGTCCTGAGCAGGCCTGAACAGGACCTTTCTTGCAGCCTGCCTTCGCCACTCCCTTCCTGTTGCCAGCACTTGTCTCCTGCCACCTCGACCTCATCTCTCAGGACGACCTTCCCTGGTGATAGTACACAAAGAATGTCACGTCTAATTTCCAGCCCCAACTATGCAGTCCTCAACCCGCGGAAGCACAGGATTTGGTTTGCGTCTTCACCATATGATGAGGTAAATTCCGGTTCTGTTGTCAGACTTTCGCTTGGCCTCTGATTTATTCCCAAGTCTGAGCTATGGTGCGACCAGGACGACTGAGAAGATGAAGCCAAATGCTGCCACAGTTCAGGGGCCTATTTACCCTGAGTCACCAGAGCCCAGTAACAGAGCTCAGATTCCACCAGTAATGATGGTATGAATGAAACTCTCGCCACACTGAAAAAATGAAAGCTCTTAAGTGCAGCAGGGGCGGGAGAAAGAAAAATATTCGGAAAGAACATCATGTCTTCACAGAGTAATGGCCACTCTCTGCCATCCATCAGTGAACAAATGCAGGCAAGTCCTGGTTGACAGCAGCCCTGTGAGAACCGGGAGGGCCACCAGGCCATGAATTTTCTCATGATAAGGCTGTTTCAGCTTCCTTGGAGGCCTCCTGGACTGTCTGGTTAAGTTTTCCTGTGCCAGAAACTCAGATTATTTTCTGCTTGTGCGTGAGGGTTAGACTTGGGGCCAGGGTGGGGTTTGGAAGAAAGGTTCTTACCCAAGGTTATAAAGCATGGTGCAGACAGTAGTGACTTTAGAAGTACACGTGAGCACTAGAAAACAAGGATTGAGGGCCAAGGTATAAAAGCACGTTAGTCCAAAGCCCGACTTCAACTGACGCTGCTAGAAAAGGGCCAAAGACAGGGAGCAGTCAGAACACAAGGCACCCAGACGTGGGGCCACAGAGAAAGGGAGGACTCTGACGAGACCCCAGAGATAAAGAACTGATGAGACCTCAGGGTATTAGCCATGTATTGCTGAATACAGAATCAGTGGCTTGAAAATGAAGAATGACATCAGAGGTAGACCCCCAAACATGCCTCCGGGGAAGACTCAGGGTCAGCAGTGATGAAATTCTGCCTAACTGGAGCGCGTCCACCATCTCGGAGATGTGAACAGAGCCTGTCTCAGGAGGCACCGCTTGCCCAAAGTTCCCATGGGACTGGAGTCACATTGAAGGACAGAGCTGCGAGCGTCTACACTGCTGGAGGACGGCGCTGCGAGCGTCTACACTGCTGGAGGACGGCGCTGTGGGCGTCTACACTGCTGGAGGATGGTGCTGCGAGCGTCTACACTGCTGAATGAGAATGCTGTGAGCGTCTACACTGCTGGAGGACGGCGCTGTGAGCGTCTACACTGCTGAATGAGAATGCTGTGGGCGTCTACACTGCTGGAGGACGGCGCTGTGAGCATCTACACTGCTGAATGAGAATGCTATGGGCGTCTACACTGCTGGAGGACGGCGCTGTGGGCATCTACACTGCTGAATGAGAATGCTGTGGGCGTCTACACTGCTGGAGGACGGCGCTGTGAGCGTCTACACTGCTGGAGGACGGCGCTGTGAGCGTCTACACTGCTGAATGAGAATGCTGTGGGCGTCTACACTGCTGGAGGACGGCGCTGTGAGCATCTACACTGCTGAATGAGAATGCTATGGGCGTCTACACTGCTGGAGGACGGCGCTGTGGGCATCTACACTGCTGAATGAGAATGCTGCGAGCGTCTACACTGCTGAATGAGAATGCTGTGAGCATCTACACTGCTGGAGGATGGCGCTGTGAGCATCTACACTGCTGAATGAGAATGCTGTGGGCGTCTACACTGCTGAATGAGAATGCTGTGAGCGTCTACACTGCTGAATGAGAATGCTGTGAGCGTCTACACTGCTGAATGAGAATGCTATGGGCGTCTACACTGCTGGAGGACGGCGCTGTGAGCGTCTACACTGCTGAATGAGAATGCTATGGGCGTCTACACTGCTGAATGAGAATGCTGTGGGCGTCTACACTGCTGGAGGATGGTGCTGCGAGCGTCTACACTGCTGGAGGATGGCGCTGCGAGCATCTACACTGCTGAATGAGAATGCTGCGGGCGTCTACACTGCTGGAGGACGGCGCTGTGAGCGTCTACACTGCTGAATGAGAGTGCTGTGACCGTCTACACTGATAGAAGGTCCCGCGGGGGTTGGGGGAAGAAAGGGCTGGAGAGGTTCAGGGCCTCGACCTCCCTGTAGGCGGCTGAGGGACCCTGCTGCATGGCTGCTCATGACTGAAGAGAGAGAAACAGCTGCCACTCGATGCCAAGTGGACACCTCTGTCTCATCTCGACAGTCATGCCTCGTCTTCTGTCACATTCTCCTCAGCAGGTGCAAAGGGCGAGCTCGTGGCTCTGAAAGAGGAGGCGCTACACAAGAACAGAGACAAGACCTGACGGGTGGCAAGGCAGAAATGCTCCAGAAGCTTTGGCCTAGAGGATGACGGCAGGGCCCAGGAGACAGCTCGGTCGGGCCAGTTTGCTGCACAATCATAAGGCAGAGTTAGATCCCCGAACCCCCTGTAAAAAAAGCCGGGGGGGGGGGTGGTACACACCTGCAACCAGTCCCGGAAAATCAGAGAAAGGA
>JALPQD010000638.1:216076-268576 GCA_023101885.1 Typhlomys cinereus
CCAGCCTGAAGGGAGACACAGAGGGTGGTTCAGAGGCCCTGGCAACCCTCTGCAGAGGCTGTGGCAGGGACCGAGCAAGGCGGCGCAGCCTGGGGTCAGGCCAGGGGGGTCAGTCTACACCGAGGAAGCGGCACCACGTGGGTCCACAGGAAAGCGGTGACGCGTTCGAACAGCGCTGTGACTGCTTGAGGATGGCTGGACATTCAGACTCAAGCGAACCCTGGATCTCTGCTGAACCCTGGTTTTCGTGCTGGCCTCGTTCCATGTGGTGCTGAAACTCGACAAGGAGCAGTTCTCAGGGTGCGGCCGTCATTCAAGACGCACCCCCACACTTGGTTCGCACAGGCAGCCCGGCAGCGCTTAGGAGCCCCGCTGGCCAAGGCTCCGTGCTCGGGGTTGCCTGGCCCGCGCCTCCCGGCTCAGGATCGGGGCCCGAGTGACTGTCTGGATCTGGTTCAAGGTGGCACTGACGAGCCGGTCCAGCTCCACACTCCGGGAGGTCCCAACCTCAACAAGGGGACAAGGCTGGAAGAAGCTCCAGCAGAATCTCCACGCCACGGCACGACACTAACCCTAAGAAATGCCTGCAATCACACAGATGTCCTCAGACGCCACAGGCTGCACATCTCAACAGCAGAAATGTGATTCTCAGCGTTCTAGAAGCTGCCGGAAGTCCAAAGTTAAGCAGACTTGGCGTGTGTGAGGCCGGGCTACGGGTTCATGAGCTCTCATGTGGAAAGCAGCGAAGCAGTTTCTTGGCCTCTTTTACAAGGACACTAATCTCATCTCTCACGACTCCTCCCTCCTCCCCTCTGAATCCTACTACATTGGGGTTTAGAGTTTCAGCATATCACTTTTGGGTTAGATAAGACTTCAGTATCTTGTAATTGTGTTCTAAACTAAAGGTTTGAGTTCTCTTAAAATTCATGTATTTGCAGTTATAATCTTAACAGATGGCGAAGGCCAGATGCAGTTAGAGGTGCGGTGCCTTGGCAAACAGGGTTCTTGCCCACAAGAGGAAGCAGGGGCCAGGAAGAGGGCTCAGGGCTTAAGGCCTTTGTCTCACAAGCAGAAGGACCTGAAGTTTGGGTCCCCAGACCCCACATATAAAAACGCCAAGCAGGAATGTGGTGGCCACAGTTCTGTCCCTGGAAGACGGAGCCTGGGAAAGCCCGGGCAAAGCAGTAAAGAGGTAGAGCGGTCCTGGATGGTTCTTGGTGCCACTCTTAGTCCTCCCCAATTCCACAGCGCCTTGCGTATACATGTCGCACACACACATACACGTGCACATGCCTGGGAGAGAGAGAGAAGGGGAGGGCGTCTCGGATGGAGTCCTATAGTCACAGCTACCGAGGGGGCTGAGGGGAGATCAAGACACACACACGGAAGGGTGGCTCTGAGATGGAGCACTCCCTAACGTGTGAGGTCCCACAACGCAATAAGTAAAATAACAGATACCAGGTCTCCTGACCATGAGAGCCAAGGTCAGCCAGCCACGAGGCCACATCACCCGGACGCCATAGGTCAGGGTCTTTACCTTGCAAGTCCAGTTTCTAGAATGGAGAGATAATTTCGGATAAGCCTCCCCCTGTGGTACTTTACCACAGCAGCTGAGGACTGAGGGTCCAGCACACTGACTCAACAGTGATGATGATGATGATGACAAAGGCCTCCTGCATCCCTGCCTGGCAGTACACAAAGGACTCTCCCTATCCTGGCTGTCCCACCTTCCAGCAGGACCACGGTTCACTTTCCTGCCCACTCAGCCCCGTGGAGCCCCTTCCAGCTCCCACCCATCAACTCCACCCAGGACGTGTCCCCAGCTTCCGGCGGCCCTGGCTCATCCGGCCACGGTCTCCTTTCACCTCTGCGCTTGGCAGGGGCCTGAATCCATCATCCCACACTGCAGCTGGTGGAAGCCAGCGTCCCAGGAAGACGAGGCCGGGCGCAGTGAGGAGTCCCCGTGGAGACAGCAGCCGTGGGTCAGAGCGGAAGATGTATTGGCCACTGAACCGGGCGCGACCAGAAAGTGTGCACACCGCTGCTCCGTCGCGGAAGGGGACTCTTGCTAGAAGCTCACCGTGCGGGCGGTCACTCCTTATTCAGCTGCCACTTACAGGGGACAGAAAGATCCTTCCTTCCTCTTAATTAGCCGCAACATCGCTAACTCCCAAGGCTCTTTTGGGACAGAGCCGTTGGATTCCTTCCCCACGTCCCTGACCGCCATCTGTCTGTCACACAGTGCCAGGGACAGAATATTTCCATGATGCTCAGTTTTCAGCACCCAAACCAGCTCAGTTCCAGGCAAACAGCACAGCGGGTGGCTTTTCTGTGGTCAAGCAGGGACAAGGAAGGCACCTCGCTGACGTGTGGTATGAGCAGTGGCCCACGTGTCACCCCAGTGCGGGGACTCGGAGGCAGGAGGATGAGGAGTTCACCATGAGCTCCTGTCCTACCTGAGCCATCCCGTTTGTGTCTCCACACAAAGCGCAGAGTGTGGTTTTTACACGAAGGACAGATTTGCACTCAGCCTCAGCAGGGGCGGACACAGCCGCTCGAGGTCAGCGCTGTGGTCCAGGGCTGCAGGGGACGCAGCCGCTCGAGGTCAGCGCTGTGGTCCAGGGCTGCAGGGGACGCAGCCGCTCGAGGTCAGCGCTCCGGTCCAGGCCTGCAGGGGACGCAGGTCTCAGGATGCTGCACCTGTCCTTGGCTGGTGAGACTCGGTTTTCTCGCCCATGATTTTTGTGACTTTAGCAGCAACAACCTCATGAAACAGCCCAGGGTCCAGGCCCGGAAGCTCTTTCCCTCGCTGTAGCCCTGACTAGCAAACCTGGAGACTTTCTCCGTTTGTTTTTTGAAATACTTATTCAGTTATTTTATCTTTAATTAGTTTCTTATTTTTGCAACTATACTTGTATACAGTGAACTATGATCACAACCACTCCCAACCCTTCCTGCAGCCCTGCCCACAACCCTTCTAAGCTGCTCCCTCTCCCCCTCTCGAATCCTTCTTTTCTCTTCTTCTCAGGCCCAGGGCTGCCCGACCGCTAAGCATTCACGATCGCACTGGCCAGGGCTACCCTGAAGACAGAGCCCCCACAATTCCTCCTCCCTTTGCGCCCACTGGTCCTTCAACTCCTTCTTCGGCAGTGTTCTCTGGACCTTGGTGGAGTGACACAGATGTCTGTTTGGGGGCTGGGCACTCAGCGGTCCCTGTCCTTACCCCTTGGGCCGGGGCGGGACACTCAGCAGTCACTCATCCTACCCCCTGGCCAGGGCTGGGCACTCAGCTGTCACTCATCCTACCCCTTGGCCAGGGCTGGGCACTCAGCGGTCACTCGTCCTACCCCTTGGCCAGGGCGGGGCACTCAGCGGTCACTCGTCCTACCCCTTGGCCAGGGCTGGGCACTCAGCAGTCACTAGTCCTCACCCCTTGGGCTGGGCGGGGCACTCAGCAGTCACTCATCCTACCCCTTGGCCAGGGCTGGGCACTCAGCAGTCACTCATCCTCACCCCTTGGGCTGGGTGGGGCACTCAGCAGTCACTCATCCTACCCCCTGGCCAGAGCTGGGCACTCAGCGGTCACTCGTCTTCACCCCCTGGCTAGCTGCGACCCCTGTCTGGACTGCTGCCTACACCAAGGAGCTTCTTGAGCTGACAGCGGCGCTGGTCCGTGGACATGAGCAGATGCGTGTAGAGGGCAGCTGGACATCACCATTTGGCAAGAGTCAGCAGTCGATTCCCTTTGGACCCAGCCTCAGGTTTCTAACCAGCTCTAGAGTACCACATGTGCGGCAGGCTGAGGACGATCGGACGATGTTCCTGGGACAGTCCAGCACACTCACACTGGTGGGCCTGTTGTCGCACGCAGGGTCTGCAGCTCGTGTGGCCATTTGATGGCTTTCCTCTCCTAACAGCTGAGGCCTTCCAGCTGCGCGCACACAGCCAGCGGAGATGAAGCTTCCGTCCAGCCCCGCGCATGCTCCCTGTGTGCTGCGTCAGGTCTTCAGCCCCGCGCATGCTCCCTGTGTGCTGCGTCAGGTCTTCAGCAGCGGGTCTCACCGTCGGGTGGTGGGCACCCAAGAGCCGTGGTAACAGCTTGTATTGCTTGGAGGGCTTCTGGGGTCCTTGGCCACCAACTCACAAGGAAGTGTGTTCATTTCATCATTCCACTCCCGCCACAAATACATGACCAAAACAAGATCTCTTATCCACTTTTAAACAGTGGCAGGCGCTGTGGCAGTCACAGCAGTGGTGGCCGTGGAGCTGGCAACACCACACCACAGCCAGGGGCTGAAAGAGGAACAAGGACCACTGCAGCATATTTGCAACATGCCAACGTGTCCATTACTGAGCCATCTTTCCATCTTTGTCCACCGCCCAGAGAATATTCCCACCCCCTGTGGACTGGCTGGGTCTTCCCAGATCAATCATGCAATTAAGACAGTTTCCTACAGAATTGCTCATAGATCTGCCTTAACCAAATAATTCCCCTTGATGTGCCTAAAGGTTCAAGACTTAAGCGCCAGGCTGAGAGTTGCTGAAAGTATTCATCACAGCAGGTAATGTACACTGGAACGTCCCTGGCTTCCGGGAGCAGCATTAATTGTCCATGCAGAGCACTTCACTAAGCTCCTTTATAAGATCATGTAAAATGAGAGATGTTTATATGGCTTTTTCATACATGCTTTGCTTTGGTAGACCCTTCCCAACCCACCTGTCTCTTACCTCCCCCCATCGCTGTTGCTCAGGAAACAAGGTCAACAATGAGCACATGGAAGCCTCTGGAACTGGACCTGCTCTTGCAGCAAAGGAAGCAGCAGTGAGGAGAAAGGGCTGTCTTTGCAGTTGCGCGTGGGCTTCAGTCCTTCCTACACTGCTTCAGTAATGCCACGCCTGAAAACCTATGGGGAGGAAGGGGCTCTGTCCACTCGCAACTCCAGGCAAGGTTCACCACGTGGGGAGGCCAGAGCAGCAGGAACTGAAGCAGCCGGTCACACCTCGTCCACACAGCAGAGGGCAAGAATCTGTGCACCTTACCTGCTTGTTTGCTTGCGTGCTCTCAGCGATTGTCCACCTAGCGCTCATCTATGTCCACCCCCAGGGAACGGTCCACTCCATTGTATGGTCTGAGTCTTCCCACTTTACTCTGCAGTCAATGCAACCTCACAGGACTCTTCTAGAGCCTTAACTGGGTAATTCCCCCTAAGTGTGCCCCGAGGTTCTTCTCCTGGGTGCCAGGAGGATACTCAGGCTAATCTTCAACAGAGCGTGACAGAGGATCAGTACCTAGAACACACAAAGAGCGCAAGCTAAGCATCAAGAAAGCAAACACCCAAATCGAAGATGGGTTATAGAACTGGACAGAGTTCTCAAAAGAAGATACACAAATAGCTAATAAATATTTTTAGACGTGCTCAGCATCTTTACCATCAGGGAAATGCAAATCAAAACTATTTGAGACCCAGTAAAAATGGCCTTGGCCAGGAAAAAAAAAACATCAATAAGGGTGTGGGGAAAGGAAGCCTCCCATGCTGTGTGGAAATCAGTGTGGAGGCTTTGGGAAAAAAAGTAGTAAATAGAATTACACATGAACCAGCTTGCCCAGCCACGGTCTCTGTAGCCTCCTGAGGCGTGGGCAAGAGAAGTAAGGGGTAGAAGGCAGGGGTCACACAAAACCACCCTACTGACACCCCCCTCATGCCCCGAGCTGGAATTCTGGCAGTGGCCAGCAGAGGGCGCCATCCCCACCGCCACGGGAGCCCTCCCCTGGGCTCACCCCATCAGACCAGGTTCCTGTTTCCTCTCTCCTTTCTCCCCTCCCTGTTCGCCAAGGTCTGTATTCTCCCCCATTGCAGAAATGAGGCTATTCTTTGGAAACCTCCTTTGCCAAGTGGGCATTTGTCAAAGCAGGGCATCAAGGGGACTGGTGAGATGCTGGCCAGCTCCTGAGGGCTCCTGCTACTCTGTGCCCTGCGCGCCAGGGGTGAGCTGAGCAGAGATAAGGCTTGCCCCGTTTGTTCTGGTCCCGAGGCCCGTGGCTTATCTCCTCTTCCACTGCTTCATCATGTTGCCAAAGTTACCTCGATAATACATTTTTTAATTTAAGAATTCATTTCCACTTCAAGAAAGAAAAGCACCGCAATCAGATAAGAAACTCCCTCTGTCTTAAAGAAAAAGGGTCGTCGATTTGGGTGTCATGAATCCTGTAATGTCTTAAATTAAGGTGCCACTTCTGAATGCTTTCTTCATCCTTATGAAATGATTATTCAACAGGGATGCATTTAATATTGTTAAAATAATGATTGTGCATGTTTAATACATCAATTTAAGTTATTATGTCTCATGCCATAAATGTGGGATAATTTCATAAATAATTATCAAGCTTTGGCAATGGTACCTTAATGCAAGGCATGTGCCCTGATCCTTTATCTTTCACAAACACAGAAATTTCTGGAATGAAATAGGGAGGTTGTGTTCTAGAACCTGTCACCTCCTTGCAGAATGCAAATAAGGACGCAAAAAGCAACACAAAAGAAAGAAACAGTCCTGGCATGGAACAGTGCTCTGCCTCCTGGGGTGAGACGCGGGGCTGGTGGCTGGGCCTCCCCAGGACTAGGGCTGGGTTAGCTCGGGGAAGGGCAACCTTGAGGTCTTTTGAGGAAGGGCAATCCTATTTCCTGTCCTTTCTTTTGGCAAGCAGAAGCCTAGTCACGTGGCCACGGGCTTTTCTCGCCATACACCTCCATGGCCCCCCACAGTCAGAGAGAGGGAAACGGGCAGGAAACCCCTAGATTCTCCCCAATCAGAGCTGCACCTCGGCCTTCCACTTGTCCTGCAGTTGACTGGAAAAAACCCACCTTTCATTCATTCTCCAGTCTTCTGTACCAAGCTGGGGCGCGTGAGGAATCTCAGAGCGCATGCTCAGGCCTGGGCGCGAGGACCAGGACCAGCTCGGGCATGAGGACGAGGACCGGCTCGGGCATGAGGATGAGGACCAGCTCGGGCATGAGGACGAGGACCAGCTCAGGCATGAGGACCAGGACCAGCTCGGGCATGAGGACGAGGACCGGCCCGGGCGCGAGGACCGGCCCGGGCACACGGAAGGGAGCCGGTGATGGTACACCGACTCTAATTCAGAAGCATTTCCAAAGCTCGAAGATTATTTCAGAATAAATGTCTCTGCTTTGCAAATAAAAGGACTCACTGCCCCCTCCCTTCCCCGCCCCCAGACCCCCAGATATACAGACACACAGACAGATGGCCCTCACAAGCCAGCCCCTTGGCGTCCACTTCTCTTTCTGCAGACACACCAGCTTCCCTCTCTCCTCACACCTGACTTGCCCAGACTCTTCTCTCAGCGAGGAGCTGCCCTGTCTCCTGGGTCCAGAAAGGAGTCAGGACGGCGCTGACCTGGGGAGTCCACCGTGGCCGTCCCGGGCTCTGCACACTGGTTTTGGTTGTAAGGTGGTTTGCACTGTCTTTCTCTCTAACTCTTGCCCAAGAGCCCACTACTCCTTTATCAGTCCTCTTGTTACATCCGTGGACAAGCCAAAAAGCTTCACTGAGACCAGTACGAGCTGGCTGCGTCCAATAGTGGAGAGGGGAGGTAGGCGTCAGAACTCGAGCAACAGAGAATATGTGCTGCCAGCCCCCTTACCCCCGGAGACCTGCCCAGACCGCCAGCCCCCAAACCCCGCCAACAGCCCCCCAAACCCTGCCAGGAGCCCCTGGGGACCTCCGCAGACTGCCAGCCTCTGAGCCCTGCCAACAGCCCCCAGAGACCTGCCCAGACCGCCAGCCTCCGAGCTCCGCCAACAGCCCCCCAGCCCCTGCCAGCAGCCCCTGGGACCTGCCCAGATGGCCCACTGCTCTGCACTTATTCGGCCAGTGCTCTCGAATCTTCTCCAACTCCCAACTCTCAGAAGAAATTTTTTACCTGTTTTTACTCAATACTATCACATTTCCTGTTTAATTACTAGCTTTAGAAGTGTTGTTTTCTTCTATTTTTCATGGCAAATGCACAATACTGAATCTATACTGTGGTTAAATAGGTTCCTGGCAGTCAGCCCGGGCACCTCGCCAGCACCTCACCGTGTTATGGGGAAGCACTGCGGGCAGCTGTCAGGTGAGCTTTGAAGCTCAACTTCTTTGAAAGTGGGGAGATTCCTTGCCTGTCCTGGATGATTTTCGGTCACCTCGGGGATGCAGGTCTTTCTTATTTCTCAAATTAACTCATTCCACGTGCAACAAATACATACTAAGGCCTGTTGCAAGCAGGTGCTGTGCTGCACCTGGCATAGGCCACAGGCCGTAAGCCACAGGTTACAGGCCACAGGTCACAGGTTACAGGCCACAGGCCACAGGTTACAGGCCACAGGCCACAGGTCACAGGCCACAGGTCACAGGCCATAGGCCACAGGCCACAGGTCACAGGCCACAGGCCACAGATCACAGGTGAGTTTCTGCCCTTATATGTTGGTGGAGGAGACAGGCAAGGGGCAAGACCACAATGACAGCTAAAAGCTGAAGCAGTGTCTGATTCATGCAGACAGATATACAGACACACAGATATACAGACACACAGACAGATGTACAGAGATATACAGACACACAAACAGATGTACAGGCAGACAGACAGATGTACACACAGATATACAAATATACAGACAGACAGATGTACAGGCACACAGACAGATGTACACACAGATACAGATATATAGACAGACACACAGACAGATGTACAGACACACAGATATACAGACACACAGACAGATGTACAGACACACAGACAAATGTACAGACACACAGATATACAGACACACAGACAGATGTACAGGCACACAGACAGATGTACAGATACACAGATATTCAGACACACAGACAGATGTACACACAGATATACAGACACACAGACAGATGTACAGACACACAGACAGATGTACAGACACACAGATATACAGACACACAGACAGATGTACACATAGATATACAGAGATATATAGATAGACACAGACAGATGTGCACACAGATATACAGATATATAGACAGGCACACAGACAGATGTATAAGCGCACAGACAGATGTACAAGTGCACAGACAGATGTGCACACAGATATACAGATATATAGACAGACACAGACAGATGTGCACACAGATATACAGATATATAGACAGGCGCACAGACAGATGTACAAGCGCACAGACAAATGTGCACACAGATATACAGATATATAGATAGACACAGACAGATGTGCACACAGATATACAGATATATAGATAGACACAGACAGATGTGCACACAGATATACAGATATATAGACAGACACAGACAGATGTGCACACCGATATACAGATATATAGATAGACACAGACAGATGTGCACACAGATATACAGATATATAGACAGGCGCACAGATGTATAAGCGCACAGACAGATGTACAAGTGCACAGACAGATGTGCACACAGATATACAGATATATAGACAGACACAGACAGATGTACACACAGATATACAGATATATAGACAGGCGCACAGACAGATGTACAAGCGCACAGACAGATGTGCACACAGATATACAGATATATAGATAGACACAGACAGATGTGCACACAGATATACGGATATATAGATAGACACAGACAGATGTGCACACAGATATACAGATATATAGACAGACACAGACAGATGTACACACCGATATACAGATATATAGATAGACACAGACAGATGTGCACACAGATATACAGATATATAGATAGGCGCACAGATGTATAAGCGCACAGACAGATGTACAAGTGCACAGACAGATGTGCACACAGATATACAGATATATAGACAGGCGCACAGACAGATGTACAAGCGCACAGACAGATGTGCACACAGATATACAGATATATAGATAGACACAGACAGATGTGCGCACAGATATACAGATATATAGACAGGCTCACAGACAGATGTATAAGCGCACAGACAGATGTACAAGCGCACAGACAGATGTACACACAGATATACAGATATATAGACAGACACAGACAGATGTGCACACAGATATACAGATATATAGACAGACACAGACAGATGTGCACACAGATATACAGATATATAGACAGGCGCACAGACAGATGTACAGACACACAAACAGATGCACAGGCGCGCAGACAGATGTACACACAGATATACAGACAGACGTGGATTGCTATCAAGCTAACCCACCCGTGGCAACAGAGGTCTGCAGTTGGCTGACCAGACCGGCAGGTGGAAACTGAGGCAGAGCTGAGCGTCCCTCCCAGCGACCACGGTGGGTCACTTGCTCCTCTCAGTCTGCTGCGGTAGAGTATCTGAAAAGCATCTTCCAGAACTTCCAGGCTGACATTTTAATGACCATCCATACCCCAGAACCTACCTCAACGGGTACATAAAACCAGTCATCTTTCAACTGAAACTCGGTGAACCACAGAGCCCAAAGATGGGGCTTTTTACACAGGGCTGGGGATACAAGCTGAGCCGGGAAATATGCTTCCCTGGCAGGAGGAAGACAGCCTGCCCCACGCAGCCTAGGCAGCAGACCCACCCTGTGCCCGTCTCGGTAAGCACCTGCCCGCAGTGACTCGACCCCCTGACCTAGACCGGCCTCGCTTCCTCGGAGCCACCAGAAGGGCTGGCCGCCTCCTTTCGGATGGACCGCTAGCGCGTCCTCAAGCTCCGCCCCACTCTGCACAGCAAGGGAGAAAGGTCCCCAGCATCTCCCTGGAGCCTGTCGGGGCCCGCGCTTCTCCCTGGCAGCGCCAACCCACACCCAAGCTGAGGCTTTTCCTTTGGCCCTGTGAACCTGCCCAGACGGCTCCTGAGCCACAGGCTGCCCGATGACCCCGCCCCAGGCCCGCCTCCCTGGCCCCGCCTCCCTGGCCCCGCCTCCCTGGCCCCGCCCCGCCTCCCCGGCCCCGCCTCCCCGGCCCCGCCTCCCCGGCCCCGCCTCCCGGGCCCCGCCTCCTGGGCCCACCTATCGGGCCCCGCCTCCCGGGCCCCACCTCCCGGGCCCCAGCCTCCCTGGCCCCGCCTCCCCAGCCCCGCCCACGCCCCCGCCTCCCCGGCCCCGCCTCCCGGGCCCCGCCCCCCCGCCCCCGCCTCCCCGGCCCCGCCTCTCCGGCCCCAGCCTCCTGGGCCCCACCCCTGCCCCCGCCTCCCGGGCCCCAGCCTCCCTGGCCCCGCCTCCCGGGCCCCGCCTCCCGGGCCCGCCTCCCGGGCCCCGCCCCCGCCTCCCTGGCCCCGCCCCTGGCCTCACCTCCCTGCCCGCCTCCCGGGCCCCCTCCTGGCCGCCCCTCCCTCCCGGCCCCGCTTCCCCCCCCCCCTGCCCCCGCCTCCCTCCCGCCCTCCTCCGCCCCTCCCCCTCCCCTCCCTCCCCGCCCTCCCCCCCCCCGCCTCCCCCCCCTCCCCGGGCCCCCCCCTGGCCTCACCCTCCCTGGCCCCCGCCCCCAGGCCCCGCCTCCCTGGCCCCGCCTCCCTGACCCCAGCCTCTCTGGTGCTGCTGCCGATCAGTCCATCAGCCTTCCCGCTGCTGTCACATGAGACTGCAGGGACCAAAACAAAAGACAAATCTGCCCTTTTCTCTTTCATAATTAACCAAAATATCGCGCATGTAGCAAAGTGCAACTCCTAATTAACAGACAGGCGAGAGGCAATTAAGAAAAAATCGCCACAGCCCCCTCTCGACAGCCCTCCAATGTCTACTCCCCCTCCCACCCAGCTGCACCCCCATATCCCCCACCCCCACCCCAGTAATTATATTTGCAAGAGAGAATGATATTCTGGCCAGACACGACAGACAGAAAAAGCCCAGTCCCCAGCGAGGCAATTAATATTTCACACCTGCCAGAGCGAAGCGGCAACAGGAAGGGGGCCACATTGTCACAGGGCCAGAATTTGCGAAAGCCAAATGGGGACATTCCTTCTCTGAGAATGTGGGAGTGGAAGGCCAGGCTGGCACTGCAAATGGCCCTTCAGGGTGTGTACAGATGGGGGCAAGGGCAGGGCATGGGATGTTTCCTGCTGGCCCTCTCCTGTTTCCACCCATGAGAGGTGGTGACTCTACACGGTGGTGGACAAGCAAGTGCAGGGTAAGCAGACACCATACAGTCTATTCTCCCGACCCTGCCTGACCCCACATGAGCCTAATGGTCCTCTCCCAGGAGCACAGGTGTGTGCATGAAGACACACACACACACATGCACACACAAAAACATATATGCACGCACACACACATGTGCATGCTCACATTCACGAGCACACACACATTCATGAGCACACACACACTCACGAGCACACACACACTCACGAGCACACACACATTCATGAGCACACACACACACATTCACAAGCACACACACACTCATGAGCACACACACATTCACGAGCACACACACATTCACGAGCACACACACACTCACGAGCACACACACACTCATGAGCACACACACATTCACGACGCACACACACACACTCACACCACCACATTCATAGCACACACACACTCACGAGCACACACACACATTCATGAGCACACACACACTCACGAGCGCACACACACACACTCATGAGCACACATACACATTCATGAGCACACACACATTCACGAGCATACACACACTCACGAGCACACACATTCACGAGCACACACACTCATGAGCACACACACATTCATGAGCACACACACACATTCACGAGCACACACACATTCATGAGCACACACACACATTCACAAGCACACACACATTCACGAGCACACACACACATTCACGAGCACACACACACATTCACGAGCACACACACATTCATGAGCACACACACACATTCACAAGCACACACACACACATTCACAAGCACACACACATTCACGAGCACACACACACACATTCACGAGTACACACACACATTCACGAGCACACACACACACTCATGAGCACACACATTCACGAGCACACACATTCACGAGCACACACACACATTCACGAGCACACACACATATTCATGAGCACACACACATATTCACGAGTACACACACACTCAAGTACACACACACATTCATGAGCACACACACACATTCACGAGCGCACACACATTCATGAGCACACACACACATTCACAAGCACACACACACATTCACGAGTACACACACACATTCACGAGCACACACACACCCCACTCAACAGCACACACATTCATGAGCACACACATTCACGAGCCTCACACAACACACTTCACACACACATATTCATGAGCACACACACATATTCACGAGTACACACACACTCAAGTACACACACACATTCATGAGCACACACACACATTCACGAGCGCACACACATTCATGAGCACACACACACATTCACAAGCACACACACACATTCACGAGTACACACACATTCACGAGCACACACACATTCGTGAGCACGCACACATTCGTGAGCGCACACACACAAGCACACACACATTCACAAGCACACACACTCACGAGCACACACACACACTCACGAGCACACACACATTCATGAGCACACACACTCACGAGCACACACACACTCACGAGCACACACACATTCATCACACACTCACCTCACACACACATCCGAGCACACCACATTCACGACACACACACTCACGAGCACACACACTCACGAGCACACACACATTCACGAGCACACACACATTCATGAGCACACACACACGAGCACACACACATGCAGGCACACATGCGTGCACGTGCATGCACACACACATACACACACATGCATGCACGCGCATGCACACACACATACACACACACACGCAGGCACATGCTCACTCTGGTGTACACACTCATACTATCATCCATACACACAGCCATTTCCAGGTCAAATAATCCCATCAGTGTTCAGCCTCAGCACGTCTGAGATGCAGCATGGGCAGACAGAACTCAAACCAAGGCCCCAAAGGGGCGGGGACGGAGCAGAGGGGTGGATAAGGAGCAGCAAATCAGAAGAGTACAGCTCCACCCTCTACAGCACCAGGGCTGACTGCAGCTTGCAGCAGTTCCTTACAGACTACTGAAGGGCTATGCGCAGGGGCTGGAGGCTCCCAGCAGCGACGGACTTGTGTTTAAGGAGCCGGAAGTGCTCATCACCCACCTCCTGGGACTACTGACCGCTCCCTATCCTGCACCTTACAGTACCGCCACCCCAATCAGCTTCCTTTGCAGCCCCAACTGTCCACTGAGATTGTATCCCCCTCTCAGACAAGCTCCAGATGGGGATGGCCCTGGCCCAGGTCGTCCCCCAGGACCCTTCCCACCGCTCCCACCTTTGTATCCCACCCTCAGAGATGGAAGACCCTGACCTTGGACTGGAGGAGGCAGAAGGCAGCCTCCAGAGACAAGATCTCCTTCCCAGTGTGTGGTCCCGTCAGCTGGTCCTGCCCCAGCTAGGTGCTTCTCCACGTAGCTTCAACACCCTTTGGTGTCCCTGGGGCAATGTCAGAGATCTGTAGTTTAAAATATTTTCCCACAATAAGGCCAGCTTGTCTTTTCTTTGTGGTGTGTGGCATTTGCACATGGGTTGCAAAAATGGGGGCTAAGATGACAACACCCTCACAGGCCAAGTGAGCCCCTTGCGCTCTTAGTCTGTGCTTTTCAGATTCTTAAAGCCATTTTATTTATGAATGTTCTTGATGAGTCACTGGAATTAATTAACTTTGTTAAATCTCACCCTCGAGTACACATCTTTTAATATGCTGTGTGGCTACTGAGAAGTTCACATACAACATTTCTGTTGCAAACAGAAATGCACAGCTTGTCCCAAGGGGCGCTTGCTGCCAGGAGAGAATTTCCAGCTGAGAATTTCCACAACTGTCTTGGAGTGCCATTCTTTTCTGAAGGATCGACTGACAAGCTGTGATTCTCCATGCTTGTGTTTTTGGTAGAGATTGTCTCAGAAATGAACAAATTGAGCCGGTTACTTTAAGGAAAATAATTGACAGGTCTGTGGCCGGTGACACAACTCAAACTTTCAGGCTTTGGAAAATGCATCACTATCGACTTGACAGCCGCCCGGTGCTAAGCTCTTTCCTGATGAGGTCAGTGGGGATTCTGACCAATCTGCTTGGTGTTCGCGTCTGAGATATCTTGTTAATGAAGCATGTCAACAGTTGGAAAGCCTATATAACTCAGAAAAATGACACTTTTAAATCCCGACACATGATTCTACAAGTGATGCGTGCATCAAAGAACCATAGCCAGTGGGAGAACTAAAGACCCCCCCCCAAAAAAAAACTACACAGTGGCCTACAGACAGTCCACATTCCAATACTGTAAAGAAGACCAGACTTTGGGGGCTGTAGAGATGGTGGTTGCGGTGCTTGCTGCGCAAGCGTGAGAATCTGAGCTTGAATCCACAGAACCCACACAAAAGCCAGGTATGGCAGGGCATATCTGTAATCCAGTGCTCCGAAGGCAATGGAGGTAGGACAGAGGAAGTCTCCAGAAGCTTGAGGGCCAGCTAGTAACAGCTGTAACAGCAGAAGAAAAACCTTGTCTCAAAACAGGTGGAAGGCAAGTACCTGAAGCTGTCCTCTGACCTCTGACACCAGACATGTGTGCACTATACTTCCATATCACAAGCACACAGCCACACACATGCATACATACATACACATAAGCACATCCATACACACTCATATGCACAAGCACACATGTACACACTCACAAACATACACACAACACACACACACACTCATGTGCACAAGCACACACACATGCACATACATATGTACACAAGCACATACACACAAGCACACTCACACGCGCACAAGCACACACACACACAGCTAGCTTTCATGTGTAAGTTACGTACAATATCAAACATGAATGGCCCCTCCCAAGGGTCGGGTGAGTGTGAAAGGGCTGCAGAGACAACTTAGGACCAGAGCCAGAGCATGGGAAGAGAGCTGTAAAATGCTGCACTCTGCACATGATATGGCTGTCACACCTATGAGCCCAGGCAGCGTCAGCCACCTGCGTAGGATGGGACCTTCAGAGGAGGGGAGTCCTTTGCTTCCACGGTGTGGCACTATAAGCTGCCATGCGGCAGTAAGGAACATAAATCCACGCTCATGCAAATGATCCTAACTAAACTCAACGCGTTGGAAAAAAGAAGAGACAGGAAAGTCAAAGAGAGTTTTGCATGGAGGGAAAGTTTAGCAGAGAAGGGGATGAGAGAGCAGGACGAAGGATGAAAATTATCAAAATTCATCATACACATGTTTGACGGTCAAAGAATCTAAAAACAAGGAAAAATGAACTGCCCAGCCTGGTGTGGTGGTGTATGCTCAGGAGCAGAGCGGGATGAGACGTCACACTCAAGGATGGGCAGAGTAGTGAGCTGTCGGGCAGCCACGCTGCGCAGTGAGACCGTCTCGGAAAGCCAAAGAGCAGCCAGTCACCTGGAAAGCAACTACTAAAACCGTCTACCTTCTGCACTGCATATCTGGGGGGACCGAACTTCTTCACGTTTCAGCCAGACCAATATCCACAGCTTGACCGCAAAGGCCAACTGGGATCAAGCAAGACAGTGAGGGTCTCCTGGGTGAGCGAAGCCGTGCCCCTCACAGGTGTTCTTGTTTGGGAAGTATTCTTATTTAAGACAATCAAGATAATTCTTTTAATCTTGTCCTAATGTGTAATACAGAAACTACTGTAATCTAAATTCAGTGCATGTAAACAAAAGCTGTTTGGAGTTCGTGATGCTGTTAAGAATGTAAAGGACTCTCAGAAACTAATTGTGTCCCTGCTCCACCTCGCTTTCCCACCGTGACCTCTTGGACCCTCCTGCTTCTCTGCGCCTCAGCCCCACACCGAACCCCACGCCCAGCCGCGCCCAGCCCCGCGCCCAGCCCCGCGCCCAGCCCCGCGCCCAGCCCCGCGCCCAGCCCCGCGCCCAACATGGCAGCCAGGAACCTCGGGGATCCCTTCCAGGGACTAGGGTGACAGAGATGGTTCTCACTTGCTGCGCGCCCCACCTCACCTACCCACACTCCCATGTCTGACTCGATTTCTGTTACTCTCATACGCATGTGAAATGATTTTATGTTCCTTTACATCTGTGTGTATGTGTGTGTGTACACATGCATGCATGTAGCACGCCACACGTATGGAAGTCAGGGGGCACTTGAGAGGTCAATTCTCTCCTTCCACCATCTGAGTTCCAGAATAGAGCTCATGCTGGACGTGGCTGCAAACACATTTACTGACCAGCCGTCCCGCTGGCCTGAGACTTCCTCGGGGTGACAGCTGAGCCTCGGCAAGTCAAACTCTCTGGTCTTATTCGCAGACATGAATAGCTGAAACTATCTGCGCTGGGCTGCTGCGGGGTATGAAGGGACAGCAAGGACCCTGGGCCGGTGCCCCAGAAGCTTCTAATTGGGTCTAGCTGGCAGGAAACACTGACTAGCGGTCATAGAGAGCGAGCTGAGCCAGGGCTTGCCCCCTCCTACAAATGTGCACACAGGCACAGTTTGCAGGGGTGCGAGGCTGCCCCTCGCCTGCTTCTCTCATCGTTCGTCACTGTGGCCTTTGCTGCTCAGAGGTGCTTCTCCACTGCCCCACTGCAGCCACGCTGCATGGCTGCTGATACATCACCATGGAGGAGCTTAAGGAGCAGGGGTCCTTCTCTCACCACACAGCTTGGCAGGAGAGCCCAGCGCCAGGCGCCAGGCGCCAGGGAACTGCACACACCTTCTGCACAGAGCGGCCGAGAGAGGGACGACCCTCCCTTGCCAGACAGCATGTCTGGCCAAGTACAGACAAGGGTGTCAACTCTCTCAAGCAGCTCCCTGAATTTTATTCACCTGTCCAGGGCCGAGTTCCACCCACCAGGGGCTGGGCCTTCCCCACTAGGCAATCTGCTGCAGGTTCGCTCTGGGCTTAACTCAACTACCAATTATTTACAAATGTGCCCAGAGCTCAAACCTAACTATGGCATTCCACCCTTTGTCAACTTGACAGGAGAACATATTACTTTTAAACTGTAACCTCACATTTCCCCCACAGGTGTTAACTTTTTCTTATAATATAAATACATTTAATTTTTAAATTCTAAAAATCCAAAATTATGTTTTCATAATCTAATTTAAAAATGTCAATCATTAAAACTTCAGTTGTTAAAATGTTGGCACTGAAAGTCTCTTTTTAAAAAAATGTCCCAAGTCTTTTAACTGTAAGAGTCTATAAAATCAAAGTAAGTTAAATACTTCAATACAGATAAAACATCAAAATAGAAACACCGTGACACAGTAAAAGAAGTACCAAATTAGAAGCAAGCCCAGCAAATCAAATGGCACGTTCCGGTATGAACGTCCATGTCCATCTTCTGCTGCTCATCATACAATCATAGCGGCTCAAAGATTCCGGGAAATCCCAGTCCCTCTTTGCAGTTCAAAGTGGTAGAAGGGTTTCTCTGGAGCAGGTTGAAGCTCCACCCACAGCCATCCTCAGCACGTATCCTATGGTGCTGGCACCTCCAACACCGCCCTGGGTTCACCTCTGCAGCTAAAAGCCTCGCCTTCTCTTGCAGGAACTCCAAGCTCGCCACTTGGTGCCAAGCTTCTGCTGCCCTCCATGGACCCCTTAATGTGCATCGAAACCAGTACCTCCTGGGTAATGCTGGCGAACTCCACTATGAAGCTGAAATGTAGCTTGGTCCACTCGACCCACAGCTGTAGCAACTTTTGTTTACTGACTCTGGAAAAGCTCTTTTCTAGGCAGCCAAAACTTTTAAAGGGCAAGAAACGGTTTCAGCTTGGGCTTTTGGCTCCTGGAGGAATCTGGGTTTTCAAACCACAGAATCGCCATGCGGTGGTTTTCATTCCTTCCACCAGCAAAGCACTAGGTTTTCCTTCACTGATGTCCATTTCTGCAACATGGCAGGCAATTGTTGTGCTGCCTGCCCTTTCCACATCTAAAGCTTCATGGCTGTCAACACAGCTCTCCTCTATCAAGGAAACCAGTCCATCATCTTTAAATTCAACTTCACCAAAGTCCTTGTTCCCTTCATCGTAAACCAGACCCAAACAGTCCAAAAACCTCTATCCTCCAAATGGGCCGTTAATTTCTGCAGATGGTATTTACAATCCGTAGTCCCAAAATCTTCAAACATTTCAAACTTTGACCAAAAAAAAAATTCAAAATCCACTTAGGTTTATCAGCAACACCCCACTCTTAGTACTAAATTCTATTATAGTCACCCTGCAAGGTTGCTGATAAATTCATCATCAAATGGTTTAAGGGAACAGGGGGTTTATTCTCTTACCATAGTCCAGCTACAGTTTCTTAATCTAGCTTGACAAGAGAGCCCACTACGACACCAGGGCCGAGGGAACTGGCCACATGACGGCTGAGAGAAGGACGACCCTTCCTTGCCAGACTAGCACATCTGGCCAAGTGTACACAAGGATGCCGACTTCCTCAACCAGCTCTCTGTATTTTATTCACTTGTCCAGGGCCTAGTCCCACCTACCATGACCTGGGCCTTCCCTGACAACTAGACAATCTCCTGCAGGTTTGCTCTGGGCTTAACCGAACTACTAATTCTCTACAAATGAGCCAGAGCTTGAACCCTCAACCATCAAGTTGTAGCCCCCTGTCAATTTTCTTCAATAACCTTTGCAAGTAGCTCCTCCCCTTGCTATCCTCTCTGGATGTGTTACCCGTTTCCTGCCAAGACCTCAACTGATGCAGGGAGTGAAGTACTTAGTGATATGTCTCCAAGAAAAAAGGCCTTTTCTTTCAGAAGTGAAGTCTGTGAATAGCAGCTGGTAATTCCTGGACACTTTGCCAGGGACACGGGGAGGCGCAGGGATTTGATTTTATTTCATGCTGTTGATCCTCGGAGCCACTTGTGTTCCAGACATTACACCAAGATAGCAAGTGTCCCGCCCAAGCCTGTGCACCCCCCAAGCCCTGTGCACCCCCTCAAGCCCTGTGCACCCCCCAAGCCCTGTGCACCCCCCAAGCCCTGTGCACCCCCCAAGCCCATGTGCACCCCCTCAAGCCCTGTGCACCCCCCCAAGCCCGTGTGCACCCCCCAAGCCCTGTGCACCCCTCAAGCCCGTGTGCACCCCCTCAAGCCCGTGTGCACCCCCCAAGCCCGTGTGCACCCCTCAAGCCCGTGTGCATCCCCCAAGCCCGTGTGCATCCCCCAAGCCCCTGTGCACCTCCCCCAAGCCCATGTGCACCCCCCAAGCCCGTGTGCATCCCCCAAGCCCGTGTGCATCCCCCAAGCCCGTGTGGACCCCCCCCAAGCCCGTGTGCACCCCCCAAGCCCGTGTGCATCCCCCAAGCCTGTGTGCACCCCCCAAGCCCGTGTGCACCCCCCAAGCCCGTGTGCACCTCCCCCAAGCCCGTGTGCACCCCCCAAGCCCGTGTGCACCCCCCAAGCCTGTGTGCACCCCCCAAGCCCGCGTGCATGCCTCCTCCCTCCCCCGCCCAAGCCCTGTGCACCCCCCAAGCCCGTGTGCACCCCCAAGCTCTCTGCCTTTCTATTGCCCAAACCCCCTACTGCAACTTCTCCATCTCCCTCAACGGTAAATAATGTCTTTACCCCAAGACACTCCTTTCAAAGCACTTATCTTTTCTTAGCTTGTGTTATTCCATGTGGCTCAACACATTTATCTGGTGCTTGTTTTATGCAGAGCCCAAGGCCAGACACCAAGACTGCAGGGAAAAACATGACCAGTCAGCACACTGGGGACTCACTGCCCAGCCAGGAGACAGACACATGCACTTAGCAGACGAGCCTGAGTGACGGCTTACAGAACTCTGGATTCTGGTGAAAAGAAACAAAAACAGGAATAAGAAAGTGGGAAGAAGCACTATTCTCTTAGTTAGAGGCTACTTCAGGAAACTTCAGTGAAGAGAAACGCAATGGGTAGGCAAGGCACACCCTACAGGGCCCTGGTCACAGGGCATTCAGCCTGGCAGGGCTTACCACACACACGAGTACAAGACTATGTCCCCAAAACGTGACCACAGCCTGCAGAGGTGACAAGAAGAACAAGCATGTGCCTCGGGCCTCGACAGTAAGGACCAGCGTGATGCCCAAGATGGCCAGACGGCACCTGGGGGGCACTAGATCAGCCACATTTAGACCCTTCTCCTGGCGCCTTTCAATCCTGAAATCTCTCCCCACAACTCAGATGATCGGGACAGGGAGACACATCACAGACTGAGCGCTTGCCCAGAAGGAATGAGTCACCACTTGCTGACAAGATGGCAAATGAGCAGGGCGGCTGGCTGCCTCCCCAAATTAATCCTGGGGAAACGACAGCCCTGAAAATGAGCTATGGATCTGAGGATCTAAAGATAAAACTATGAGAAATTCCACAGAGAGGAAAGGTGCCAGAAGCTGAGAGTTGATATCTACAGAGGGAGGCGGGCAGATGAACTGACCTAGAACTGCAGAAGCCACGAGTGGAACTGCTCTCGAGTTATGGTCTTGTGCTGCATGCACACCCACACGATGCACGTACACATGGACACATGCATGTGCACGCACACACATTCACATACAAACACGCATGTCCACTCATACACATACATGCACATATGTGCCTGTGCACACAATGCGTCCACACACAAGGGTGTGACACACATGCACATATGTCTGTCACACACATTCATGCAACAACTCACATCCATGTGCCTCAACATGTGTGCCCACCCACATGAATGCATGAATTTACATACATACATTCATCTGTCCATATACACATACATGCACACGTGTGTGCACACATATACATATGCACATTCATGCACGCCACAGCCACGTGTACCTCACACACGTGTTCACCACACATAAATGAATGCATTCACAAACATCCACACACCTACACATACACCTCACATACGCACATGCACACGTGTTGTACATATATACACATGCACACACATGCACAAAGTCACATGTACCTCACACGTGTGCACCCACAGATGCCACGAGCACAAACGAGCTGCAGGATTCTGGTACTACCACAGATCCCTAAAGCCCGCTGGGATGCTGGTCTTCAGAGGAGCGGCCGAGGCCTTCCAGCTGCTGCTCATCCGTTCCACGCTCTTCTCACCGACTCCACCACCTTGCTGCTGCCTTGAGATGTCCACCTGCCAATCTGTCTCTTTCGAAGGAGGATTCCAGACAGAAGTGTTCCAGTGTGTTCCACAGTGACCGAAAGGCGCCTTCAAATGGAGGTGCTTGGAGGCGGCTGGGAAAGCTCCGAGGACCTCGGTATCCTTGCATCCAGTCAGCATTTCCTCTCTTACTTAAGCTCACCAGTACGTAACCATGCAGGATTCAAACACTGCTCATTCCACAATTGAAACCTCTGAGGGAATGAAAGTTTACAGCCCAAGAGGGGTAGATCTCAAGGAGTAAAACAATGTTCGCAACAAGATGACACCCTGAGCAGCTGCAATCTGTGAAATAGGATTATCAGGAAAGATGAACCAAGTTATAAACTAAAAAATATTCTCAACGAAAAAGATGATATTCACACATGCAGCAGGTAAGGCTAAGTTTAAAGGAAACAGATAGAAATATGCATGGATAATAACTGAAATAAGCAGACAGATGAAGTGCTGATCAAACACAGTAAAGACAGTTTACAATCCTCAAGGTTTCGTTGAAGAGCCCCGAGAGGAAGCAGATTACAGGAGACAGTACAGGAAGTTAACACAGTCGCAAGTCCACAGTGGCTCTCATTTCCTGAGAACGAGTCTAAGAAGGCCGGGAGAAAAAGATGCAAGGAAAAGTATTTGAAGAAATAAGAACAAAAACATTCAAAGGGATCTTAAGGAATTCTAAGTGGGATAAAAAAAAACTCACACAGACATATTTTAATAAACTAAAGGAATCTGAAAAAAATTATAAAATTTTCCAGAAGTAAAAATAGTTGTTTAAAAAGGTAAAGACCCATAACTTATCAAACTTCTGAACAGTATATTGGATGCAAAGAAACTTGAAGAGCTTAGAATTCCGTTATCTGTACAAACTGTTGTTCACACACAAGACACCATGAAGAAGTGCAATTGAATGTCACAAAGATGCTTTGAAGCACACTAGACCCCAAAAAGGTTTTTTTAATTTTATTATTATTATTTATTCAACTGTGCGTGTATGCATGTATGCGTGTGTGTGTGTGTGTGTGTGTGTGTGTGTGTGTGTGTGTGTGTGTGTGTGTGTAGAACTCCGGGAACCACCATGGACCACCTCCATCTCCTCCTTGTTTATTCTGCCCCGGGATTCACAGGCTCCGCCCTACCAGGACCAGAAACGCAGGCCGCCCCCGCTTCCTCCCGGCATCTATACATGGTGTCTAGGATCCGAACTCAGGACCTTCTGCCTGCAAGGCAGAGGCTTAACCCCTGAGCTATCTCTCCAGCCCCTAGATCTCAAAAAGTTTGACACATGAGATCTCATTTTGAAAATTCTCAGACTAGTCAATGCAAAGCAATAAATCCAGGAAAGTACTTGGATAGAACTACCATGGAAGATTATTGTATTGTTTAGTAAAGTTTATTTTGTTTAAGAAAAGCAAAGATCAAACAAAAGGTTAAAAAAAAAAACTAAACTATAGACTATCAATGTAAAGAAACCCAAGGATAAGTCTTAGAAGTAATCACAAAAAATAAAACTTTCAAATATAAAAAACTTCAATATTTAATGAGAACCAAAAAAGAAACCCAAAAATAATGTAGCATGCAGTGAAAATATAATTCTACAGAAATAGTTCTTCATTTAACACATTACAATTACACAGGAAGGGATTTATCTGCTGAATTTCCTTCAGCATTCATTTCAGTGAGATGGTTCATCTGGAAGAGACCCCGCGAACATACCTGGAGATATGGGTACAGTTCCCAGAGCCCATATAGTAGAGTGAAGAGAGCTGACTTCCAAAAGTTATGCTCTGACCTCCATGTGCACCAATGTGTGCACCTGCATTCTCTCTCTATGTGTGTGTGGATATGCATATGTGTGTATGTGTATATGTGTATATCTGTGTATGTGCATATGCATATGTGTGTATGTGTATATGTGTGTATATATGTGTGTGTGCATATGCGTATGTGTGTAGGTGTATGTGTGTGTATATATGTGTGTGTGCATGTGTGTATATGTGTGTGTAGGTGTGTATGTATATGTGTGTGTATGTGTATGTGTGTATGTATAGGTATGTGTATGTGGGTGTATGTGTATGTGTGTATGTAGATGTGTGTAGATGTGTGTAGATATGTATGTATATGTGTGTGTATGTGTGTGTATGTATATGTGTGTATATGTGTAGGTATGTGTATGTGTGTGTGTATATGTGTATATGTGTGTATGTGTATGTGTGTATGTACGCATATGTGTGTATATATGTGTGTGTGTGTATGTGTGTATGTTTTCCTTTCTATTGGAATACAAAAAAAAAAAAAAAAGAAAGTATTCTACCTGTTATCTCAGCACTTGGAAAGTGGAGGCAGAAAAATCACGAGTTCAAAGTCACCCTTGACTGGTGTGACTTGGAGGTTAGCCTGACTACATGAGGTCCAGGCTCATAAAACCAAAGTAAAAGAGAGAAGGTTTTATGGTCTGGTGTGCCAGTGGCCGTTTTTAGCTCTCATTCGCCAGGAGGAGCTTTGACTTCAAACCTGAAGGCCTGTGCTGCGTAGATTCTGACTGCCATCACCTGCTGCGTCCTGTCTGCCCAGCTGAGGACAGTCTGCAGTCTCAAGAGCGTGTGTGTCGCAAGTCCACTCTAAGGTCTCCCCTAGCTCTCTCGAGCATGTTGACTGACGAGTCCAGGCTTTCCAGAGCAGACGGATTCGCTGGGCTTGTGGAGGCTTACATCTGAAGCTCGGCGTAAAATAAAAACCAGTAGAATGGAAGCAGAAGCTTCCAGTTCTGGTAGAGAGGAAGCGAGAAGAGACACCAGGGGCACTACTTGCCTTTCTTGCTAGCGACAAACACCTGACAGAAGTAACTTAAGGAAAGAAGGGTTCACCTGGGCCCCTGATCAGAACAGGTCAGTCCTCAGCAGTCGAGTGGGTCCACAGTAGTGGGCGTGTAAGATGGCTGGACACACCCCACAGTGACCGGGACCAGAATGCTCAGGCCTCTGACAGCAGGACCTCCTGCAAAGCCCACCCCCAGTGACCACTTTCAGGTAGACCACACGTCTCGAAAAATTCTACAACCTCCCAAAATAACACCAACAGCCAGAGACCAAGTATTCAAACCCGTGAACTGAGGGAGACCTTTGACCTTCAGACCACCCCAGGAAAGCAAGGGAATGTGGGCTCAGATGCGAGGCAACTGCTCAGCACAGAAGGCAGACCCAGGAAGGTGACCCCACGCAAGGAGCTTCGTGGCCCCCACCCAACCCCGGCTCCTTCATGCTACATCACACTTGTTGTTTTAATAGTTGCATTGCTGTGTGTCGTTCCCGTCCCCACGACATGCTGAGAAGGGGCACATTTGTCTCTCTCTGCCCCATCTTTTTAAGATCATAAATTGCCTGTCCCACTTCCTGGCAGACTGGGAGGATAACGAGCACAGAGCTGTGCAAACTTCGACACAAAGCGAACCACTCCTGCTCTTTGGACACCGTGTGGCGCTGATCCTGCTTTTTAAGGCTCAGGAAGACGAAGAGACAGGGCAAAACCCAGCTTTCTCACCTGAAGGGCACAAAAGCTGTGACAGACAGAAACATGTTAATTGGCTAAAGTAGCTTGAGACTCTTGGTCTGGAATGCATTTTAAAAATCTCATTCTGTCACTCAAAGTTGCTCCTATTAAAACTAGCCCTCCAAACCTTAGGTGTTCATCCAACGTTAATTGCAATATTTAAGGGCTAAAATTAAGTACTTTGTTGGTTTCCCTAGATAATTTACATATCATTACTTTACAATTCATGTCGCAATATTTTTTATTAAAATTAGTGAATGAAAATGGAATGATATTACCTTCAAGCTTACAGGACCCTGGGGTCAGAATAGCTAATCCTTTTTCTCCTTTAAAATTATAATTGTCAATTTAAATATATATGTAGAAGTTAACTACTTATTTTCAAAAGGAAATCATGAAACCAAAATGAATTCATACTTACAGTTTCATTGGGATTATATTAAACCCACAATTAATACTTCATATATATATATATATATATAGAGAGAGAGAGAGAGAGAGAGAGAGAGACAGAGAGAGAGAGAGGAGAGAGACAAAAATTGTGGCAGAAAGGAGATTCAAACATATCGAAGCCAAACAGGAGAAAGCCTGGCTTGCTTAACTCGCCATCCTCCACACTTTGCCTACCTGTGGCACAAGGCAGTTGAGGCACCGCAACGTGCAGGGACTCTTAGAATGCAGGATGGAGCAGCCGGGAAACTCTTGGGGGGCTGCCAGGCCCACAGTGCCGGCTGGGAAGTGCAGTGCCCCCCCCCATGCAGCCCCCAGCAACGCAAAGCGCATGCTTAGTGAAAGCAAGAGCTCTCGGGCGTGGAGCCCAGCGGCAACACACCTGCCGGCCAGCCGTGGCACTGACCTACCTGGCTGCGGGCAATGGCCCGGAGGGGTGAGGGGACACACCCGTCCTGACCGCAGAGATTAGCACTGCCACCGCCTCTTCATCTCCCTGTCCCTGCCGCTCATCCTCCAGTGAGTGCTCTAGGGCCCTGCATCTTCCTGCGCGCTCTCTCATTGGGGTCCTGCCACCCCAGTCCTGGCGCCTACCACATTCCCTCTAGCTCTGCCTCAAGTCTGCCCTCCTCACAGGGTGGTTGGCAGGGGCAGCGTGTCCCTCTCAGTGACATCACGTTTGGGGTAGGACCATTTGCTCTGGACTAAAGTCTGTCCGGAAACCACTGTCCCACTGCAATCTTCTGAAGAGAAGACTTAGCCAGTGGCACCCTAGCATAAAAGAGGGAGACAGTGGATGAATCGGGAAAAGTTACGAAGCAGGACGGGAACTAAGTCAGAATCTCACCCACAGATTCCTTCTGGAACCGTGCAGGCACTGGCGGGCGGACACCAGGGCGACTTACAGATGACCCCAGAGCGCACTCGCAGCTTCTGCATTCTCAGACTTCCGCAAAGTACAAGAAAGCAGGAAGTGGCAGTTTCTTCCTGAGCCCCAAATCCCGAGTGAGGGCTTGGGTCCTGACAGCTTACAGGCAAGTCTGAGGGTACAGGTTCCCAATTTCTAAGGCCAACCCCTGGAAAGAGGTATTTGCTCAACAGACAGGGAGACACAGCCAGACAGATGGGCAGGTTCCCTCCTTCCCCGACCCCCAGGGAGGTCTGCACAGGACGGATGGGCCTGTCCTCCAGCTCTGAAGATCAATTGTCCTTCTTATCAATTATAGAGACAAGGAAGTGTAATTTTCTTCCTGTGTTTATACTGTTCAGGATTAATCTGTCTATAAATGGATAATCTGTCAGCTTTCTGAGACACAGAAGTGGGGTGGGGGTGGGGTAGAGGCAGGAAGAGAGTTACCAGCGGGTAATGCCATCTGCTTTATTAGGTTGTTTTATAAACCTGACATTCAATTTGTTCTGGAGGACTTGGTGATGGATTATTCTGTAAATTCTCGAATAATTACGATAACCAGAGAAAAGGAAAAAGGAGGCAGACTGGATACACTGGAGAGTAACTGCTCCCCGGCCCCCCTCAGCATCTCCCACCATGGCTGGAGGAGGCCAGGCTTGGAGGCGGGATGGACAGAAAAAAACCCAGGGCCATTTTTCTCTGGGTGTTTCTTGCCATGTGTTCTATCCTCAACCCCTCAGACTTTCCTGTTTCCTCCAAGATGGAGAATTCGAGCAATGGGGTGTATCATGGTTTCAGACTCAAACGTGTGTATTCTGTCTGTCTTCCGGCATATGGGCCCAAATCTCACTCTTCTCCCTGTCAGTCATGTGCACGAGGGCAAGTTACTTGGCCACCGTGCCTCAGTTTCTTAGCTATAAAATCCATCAGTAGTAGAACGGTCCTCTTGCGGTTGCCATGGAGACCCACAGTTGCTACTGTGTAGCACTTTTAACCGTGGCACATGTTAAGTGTTTCTGTAATGTTTAACTGTATTTTTATTCTGCTGTACAGAGCCCTACACATTTCAGCCTGAGTCTGAAGTTCGCAAGGTAGAATTAGAATCCAGAGCAGCAGGCCGGGAGGCAGTCCTGGGATGCAGAAGAGGCCTCTCCTGCGTGCACAGTGTGGAGAGACATCCTCGTCCCCTGGGCATTGCCATTCAGTTTGTCTCCAGGCTCCTGTGCCTGCCGCGCAGACAGCAACTACCGTCCTGCAAGCCTGGAGGGTTAAAGCCGCTGCTTGGCCACCACGAGCCAGAGAGCACAACTCCCAGTGCTGGTGGCTCCACGCATGGACTTTCGCTTTTTTTCAGACCTGTTCTCAAGCAACTCCAGGCGGCCTTAACCTGGCCGCGCTGCCAGGGATAACCTTAAACCTGCGAGCCTGGGGTCTCTCTTCTCCAGGCTGGGCTTGCAGGCTGATCCTCCTGCTTCACATCACAGGCGCTAACATTACAGGCATGACTGCCACAACCAGTTCCAGCCACAACCGGCTCACGGGTGCTGGGGACTGAACTCAGGCCCTGAATACCAGGCAAGCGCTCTACCAACTTGGCCACCTCTAGCCACTTACGCATTTCTGAACACTATTCAAAGCTCTATAATCTCATTTGCACTTGTGATGAGAGGCGGTGTTTCCCCCTGGCTGCTTGGTATCATCCTGCGTCCTTGGGGACGACAGGGCTCTGGGCGCAGGTGTGCGGTCACAGCACTGCCTGCTATTTGCTACGACACCGACGCTCTGGGAATATTCTGCAGCTTCCTGGGGACAAACAGCACTTGAGCTACATCCAAATAGAATATTCCCTCCTCTGAACGCAGTCTTGATCATCCTTAAGTTACCTGCCCGTGTCTGAGACAGATGTTGGGGCAAGTAATTCTCAACACATGCGCTTGGAGTTAGACAGCGGCAGCTGCAGCGTCATGCAGAATCCTATCTTCCTCTTCTCTTGGGATGAACCTCTCCCACACTGCCTTTTCAGTGCCGAAGACCCTGGCTGGCCAATCAGAACCTGGGCCACAGTAAATGGACCACGGATAATCACATGACCCTCGTTCACCCAATCAGATCCTTCCATGGGGCTTTGCTGCCAATGTTAATGCAGCAGCCGCTTCCTTCCTCCTGCGGTGCGGAGCCTCAGGCCACGCACCTGAGGCTGCAGAGGCTGCACCGGGACTGAGCTGGACTCGCAGTGATGTGAGCTAAATTCCTTCTTGGCTTCGTAGCACAAATGTTGTCCTAGAAAACCTCGTATAGATTGTAATCCACACCTTCCCCCGTCCTCACCTAACGGATCTGTGTGTCACAGAGGGCTGAGGAGCAGGGCGTGGTCTCCTGTGTGTCCGCAGAAGGTAAGACAGCTTCGAGAGACCTTCCTCTTCTGTCAAATCCCCTGCCTGGCTGTCATTTTCCGTTGCTGGCGCTACTACGGCATGTGCAAATGATGAGGCAAACATGTTTATTTGGTTTGTGGCTCTGCTGGGATCAAGGGCTACATCTGCCTTCTTTCTGGGAGAACCCTGAGGCCGCCCAGGACTCACCTGGCAAGAGGAATGTTCCGAAGACCTAGACAAATTTTCACTGTAAACCTACTCTTGAGACACCCACAATCTCACGGGTTTATTAGTCATAGTCTTCAATCTCTTAAATCCTGTCAGTCCGCCTCTCCACCTTGCAAGCGGGTTCAGTTTCAGCATGAGTTTCGCAGGTACAAACCGTCCTGATGCCCACATCACCCACTTTCTTCTGAGACGGGTCTGTTGTCCAGTCTAGGTCCAGCTATGGGGGTAACACTGCTCCACGACAGACTGGTGAAGTTTTAAAGTTCTCATCTACAGGGCTGGCCCCAGGCCTGGCTTCCTTCTCCTGGGCTGAGAGGTGTGAAGATTCTCCTGGCCTCTCTCTAATAGCTCAGCTCAATAAAAACAAACTCCTGATGATAGGAGAGCAGCCATTTCTCGTTCTTTGTCTCCAACACTTCTTGGCCCAAGTTGTTCAAGACTGACATTTGAGAAAGCTTGTGTGTTCATTGGTATGCTCTTAGGAAGATGAATAAGTAAGGGGGAAGGGATTCCCAGGAGAGAGAGAGAGAGAGAGAGAGAGGATGCCAGCAGCACAGGAGGAGTCGGAGGACATCTCTCTAGCTGGTTCTCTTCTATTACAAGCGTTGGCCCGCAGTTCACCACGCCCACCGAGCACCTCACTAGTCTGCGGTCTGCATGTTTTAACTTTTATGCCGTTTTTAATGCTGGGGATGCACCCGAGATCTTGAGCGTGGGAGGCAAGTGCCTCTTGCTGAGCCGCTCCAGCTCTATCGCAAGTGTTTTCTCAGTGTGTAGAGGCTCTGGCCTCTGCAGCAAGCAAGAAGAAATGGAAAGCACGTGGCGAAGGAAGATGACCACTGAGCGCACTCACCCATGACTATTTCATACAAAGCCCTAAGGATAGGCCACAAAAATATTATTGAAAACAAAATTACTGAACAGGTACAAGATGAATATTCAAAAGCAACTCTATGCTTTTGCAACAAGCAATGGAAATGTATTAAGCTGGAAACTGAAATTCAAACAATTGACTTTAAACATTTAAGAAAACAGAAATATTTTTCTTAAGTCTTTATTTTAAATGTTTTATTTATTTATTTATTATTTATTCAATTGTGTGCATGTGCGTGTGTGCGCGTGTGTGTATGTATGTGTGTGTATGTATGTGTGTGTGTGTAAAACCACGGACGAATTCGGGAACCACCATGGACGCCTCCACCTCCTCTTTGTTTACTCTGCCCGGGGATTCACGCAGGACGCTCCCACTTCTACCTGGCGTCTATACATGGGGTCTAGGATCCGAACTCAGGACCTTCCGCCTGCAAGGCAGAATCTTAACCCCTGAGCCACCTCTCCAGCCCCAATTTTAAATGTTTTTAACTAAAACATTTAAATAAAGACAAAACATAAAATCCTCAGGAATAAATTTAACAAAAAATAAGGCTTCTAAATACTTAAAAATAATTCAACAATAAGTAATGACATAAAAAGATGCTGAGAGATTTTTAGGGATAATGAATAGATGATAAGATGTACTATATTCATGCACCACATACTCGACATAGTTGAGGTCACTAAATTGATGCATATATTCAATGCAATCCCAGCAAGAAGCCTAACAAATACTGTCCGGGTGATTAACGAGTTGGTTCTCAGGTTCGTCTTGAAATAGAAACAACTTAGGACAGCCTCTGTAATGAAATCGACAAAGCACTGCACAGATTGCAGCATGCGATATGCTCATCTCAGGTACATAATATTTGCAAAAAATCAGACAGTTCAAGCAACTCCAGAACAATGTTCCAACGTTATGAAATACGATTGAGACCTTACAATGATCTCACCCCAGGACTTGCTACAAAGCCTCGTCAATCAAGCAGGGAGAAGCAGCACAAAGACCCCCAAAGGCCTTGCGTCTTGGGCCTGCGCTTGTCCTTTATTTCTGGCAAGTGTAAATGGCTGTCTTTCCAACGGGGTGATGACACGATTGGCTATCCCTACAGGAAAGCGTAAGAATCCAGTGGAACCTTACCTCATATGCTACCAAACATGGATTTAAGAATGGGCTGATCCACATAAATACAAAAACTGCAGGAAAATAATGGAGAAATACTAATCACCCCAAGACAGCTTTTTCAGACACTGAAAGCGTAACACACAAGTAAAATAAATCCGGACACCATCAAAAGCTTAAGACTTTGAATCTTTGAAAGACATCATTTTGAAAAAGAAAGGGCGAGCCTCAAAACAGAACATATTTGCAATTTATATATGTGACACAGGTTCATACCCAGAATATAGAAGGTACCTTACAACTCAGCAATGAGAAAGCAAACAGCTCAATTGAAAAATCGACAGAACACTTAACTTGCCAAAGAAGGTTTCAGAATGTCCAATAAACATATTAAAAGACATTCAATATATTTGATTGTCAAGGAAACACAAATTAAAGCTATAATGAGATACCACTTCATGATCAATATGATGGTAAACATATTAAAAATAGACACTATGGAGTATTGCTTAGCATGTGTACTAACACAATGAACATGCTACGAGTGGAAACTGGACAGTTCGATAGGAAATCATGCTGGAAGAAGAGTTCTGTAGTTTCTTAAAAAGTTGAGGAGTCGCCCACCATTCTACTAGGTGTGCATCTGTCACCAAGTATCTACATAGGAGAAGTGAAAAGCTTATGCCCACACAAAGATTTTCAGAACATTATCTGCAATCACACAAGACATGCACAATCCAAACACCTTCCAACATGTGAACAGGCAAGCTGATGCCCATCCAGCAACCACAACACAGTAGTTTATTCTGCTCCTGTGAGGCAATGCTCAGACGCAACACAAGGGGAGAGAGATTCATTCACTTACAGTTGCAGAGGGAAGACGCAGCACATCATGGAAGAGGTGCGGCGGGCACAGAAAGCTGGAGGAGGAGGTTCAGGCCACCACCTTCATCATGGAAGCAGAGAGAACAAGAGCAAACTGGCAGGAAGCAAGGCTGTCTATCAAACCTCAAGCCCAGCCCCCAGGCGTGACTTCCTCCAGCCAAGCTCCACCTCCTAAAGTTGCCACAACCTTCCCAACGTTAACATCAGCTACGGAAGCACAAACGCCCGAGCCTGGGGGAGACAAGGGGGACAACTCGCATCCTGTGACCCCCGTGAGTGACAGCAAAAACTCAGCGTGGGGCGAAGCCGCCCGACCTGCAGGAAGCTGTTGTCACGCACTTCCACGTGGTGGAAGCTCGAGAACGGGGAACTAGCAGGTAGGACCAGCAGTGGGTCAGCAGTGGCTCAGAACAGAAACGGGGTGGGGTAGAGCGTGGGTCGCCGTCTGGGGTGATGGCAGCATGCACTGCGTCAGCCGGGTGGCACAGCATCGAACTCCAACACAACGTGCGAAACAGAACACAACCTTCGACGACGCGCCCGCCACCGGTCGCAGGTGGCTGTTGCCTCTTCGCAGTTACAGCCCAAGACCCTGCAGCAACGGAGTCTGGACTTGGAGGTCAGTCCTGAGGGACCTCAGAACAAAGGCCCAGAGCCGCAGCAGATGGGACGCTCCCCCCCCCCCCCCCCCCCCGCCCCGACCGTGGACACCTTGTCAAACTCTCCTGGGACTCAGTTTCCTCACCTGTTAATTGGAGCAGCTCCTTAAGACTATTGTGAAGAATCAGTTAATCAGCTTCAATCATTTAAAATAGATACAGCAGAGAGGAATTGATCATAAACATGGGCTGTGGGGTCACGCCGGTGGAAGTGAGGCCAGAAGGAAAGACAGCAGAGGCTTCTGGGAAGCAGCAGACAGCCTGTGCAGAGGTCTGCCGATGCGCATAGCAAGGGGCCCATGCGTGTAGCACGGGACCCATGCATGTAGCACGGGGCCCATGCGTGTGCAGCACGGGGCCCGTGCGTGTGCAGCACGGGGCCCATGAGTGCAGCACGGGGCCCATGGCCGCAGCACGGGGCCCATGTATGCAGCACGGGGCCCATGTATGCAGCACGGGGCACATGAGTGTGCAGCACGGGGCCCATGAGCGTAGCATGGGGCCCATGGCCGCAGCGCGGGGCCCATGTATGCTGTACAGGGCCCATGCACTTAGCACGGGGACCATGCGTGCAGCACAGGGCCCATGAGAGTAGCATGGGGCCCAAGTAGCTGCAGGGGACCCATGCGCGCAGCACAGGGTCCTGAGCCACACACCCTGCATGTCTGGGTCTTGCTTCCTAGACCGCACCTCCTTGTCCTCCTCTGTGACACCAGCACACTAGACTAGGGCCCACCCGCCCTGCTTCGGTATGATTTCATATTAAGCAGCTGCATCTGCAAAGGCTTCAGCAACATGAACTGTGGGGTAGGACTTGAACTGCGACTTGGAAAGTACAAGTAAAGTCATAGCACTTGGCTCTACCCTACACCTAAACTGACTTGTGAGGATGTCACCGTCAGGTATGCAGGTCTGTGAGATGCCCGGAAAGCTGTGTCAGGCTGTCTGTGTCAGCCATGCTCTGATTTATGTGGAACATGGGCATTTCTGTATCATACCCCCGTTCCCCAACCTCATCCGCTAGCAGGTCTCTGTGCTCACATAAACGATTCTCCTTAGTAAAACGAGTTACTGTCTGACGTATTTCTCCTTCTGATAATGCATGTACTTCCCACTGACTTACTTGGGAGAAAACAAAAGGCTGAGGACTGACAGTAACTCCAGACAAGAGGTGCATGTGCGTGCACACACACATACACATGCATATGCACACACGCATGCCTGCACACACTATACCACACACGTACACATGCATCTGCACACACATGCACACACACTATACCACACACATACACTTGCACATGCACACACACTATACCACACACATGCACACACATGCACACACACATGCCTGCACACACTATGCCACACACTTGCACATGCATATGCACACACATGCACATCCACACACACTATACCACACACATGCACACACATGCACACACACATGCCTGCACACACTATACCTACACATGCACATGCATATGCACACACACATGCACACACACTGTACTGCGCACATATATATGAACACATACATGCCTGCATACACACTGTACCGCACACATGCCTATGCATGGATACACATGCACACACACACCATACTGCACACATGCATGTGCACACATGCACACACACTATACTGCACACATGCATGTGCACACATGCACTGCATATGCATGGATACACATGCACACACACTATACTGCACACATGCATGTGCACACATGCACTGCATATGCATGGATACACATGCACACACACTGTACTGCACACATGCATGTGCACACATGCACTGCATATGCATGGATACACATGCACACACACTGTACTGCACACATGCATGTGCACACATGCACTGCATATGCATGGATACACAAGCACACACACTATACTGCACATACGTATATGCACACATACATGCCTGCATACACATGCACAAATACATGCCTGCATATATACAGATGTAGGCATACACATTTTCATAAGGAGCAATCTGTGTTCAGGACCCTGGGGCTTTTTTGACTAAAATAACATCTGCAGACTTCCCCAAGACCCTGCATACTACCAGGGCACCTTCTAGAACCATATATATATATATATATATATGGTGTGTGTGTGTGTGTGTGTGTGTGTACGGGGCACTTAAGTGTGTGTCTGTGGAGGCTCAAAAGTGACATTGGGAATCACGCTGGTGGCTCAATCTTTTTATTGTTTTGCTCTGGAATTTCCCAGGGTCCATCTTCCAGGGCCAGAAATGCAGGAAATGCAGGCTGCCACTATTTCCAGCCAATATCTTCACGTTTAATGTGAGATCTGATCTCAGGTCTCTTTGCTAAAGCTAAAGGCTTTAACTCCTGGTCCTCCCCATGGAACTGCATATGCATTAACATCTTCAAATTCCGCTTTCAGATTTTGCCATTTCATTATCAGGTACCTGCCCTTAGAGTCTGGTTACGGCTGTACGTCCACCTACAAGCAGAAACTGGAGGAAAGTCTGAGAACCCATTTCCCATCCACACCATCTGCCCTCCTCCAAATTCTCCTGAAATGGACTTTCTCAGAGCACGCTGCCTGGTCCATCAGTAACTAGATGGGTCCTGAAAGCGGCTCATATGACTTTCCCCTCCCTCTCCCCTCCTCCTGTTTCTTCATGTGTCTTTCCGACGTGGACTGAAAGCTTGAACGCAGCTGCCTAGGAAGCAGTTCTTAAATTCACAGATCCAGAGTCTCCTGTCTTGCGATCTGGAGTTCTTTTCCCATCCTTCCTGTCTTGCCCACTCTTCTCTCTGGGCTTTGGAAATAAGTGTTATAGGTAGAGGATAGGATGCATTCTCTGATTCCAGGGGAAACTACAAGAAAAAAACACAGGGGGCCATCTTGTAAGGGGTAGAAATCTCTACACTGCACAGACGGCCCTTCCAGAAAGTTCCGTGGCACTACTTCCCCAGGCCCCTTGGCTGATCTATTTAACCCAGAGACAGTGGTTGCCCGTGTGCTTTGATCCTACAGGCAGGCGCCGGCAGCTTTTGTTCTATTATTCACGGCACGGTGGATGCAGAGTTGTCCTTCCTTATTATAGGCCACGGCTGGCCTGCCCACCACCTCCTCAAGGCCGCTGGATGATGTCCATTAATAAGTCAGCAGCAGCTGGATCTGAGACGCCTTCTGGGGAAGGGATTTGCATCATTTTAGAATCTGTTTTCAACAAGCTTCATCTGTGGAAGAGCTTGAGAGAGGAACAAGAATGTAAAAATAGAAGTAGATGTAACAGTGCTAAGAGGCCCGCATTTTCTGTGCAGATGAGTGGTAAGCTATTGAAAGCACAGTGTCCTCAAGCGGCCAGGCACAGCTTCATGACAGGCGCAACATGAGAAACACCAAGTGCTGATTTTATCACTGTGCAAGTCCCATATAAGACACCTAAAAACTTTAATAGTCAGGTCATCATTCAACGTGACTTTTTTTTTTTTCAACGTGACTTTTGATGCACGCCAGAGCCCATTGAGCGAGAGATGCGTGAAACTTCTGTTGGTGAAACTGACATGTTGTTTTACCATAAATTTGCAAAAATGCATAGGAGTGTATCCTAAGATAAAGATTAAAAATGGTAAGTACATAAGCCAGAAACGTAGTCACTTATTATCAAGTGTTATGTGCTGAACTTAATTATATCTCACAATGTTTTATGTGACTAGCAGTGAGGCAAGTTTACGCCCTCACAAGCACGTGCGTGACAAACCTCACTGAAAGCTCATAAGGCATTGGGTGCAGGTGACTTTCAACGCCACCAGAATCTCACCAGACCACCAACGTGCAGCTCACAACTGCACATGTGTGTTCCCCACACACCAAGCACATAGTTAGCCACTAATGCTTATTCGAGTGAGCACAATGACAGAGAATATCTGGGCCATAAAACCTCCAAAGTAGAGTAAAAGCAACTTGTGACCCCATAGCACATCGAACCACATAGCCTTAATGGGGTAAATTTTATTACACGCAGCTGTCACATACAGGCAAGAATATGTGGTCAATACAAGTGTTTCATTTCGGTCATAACAGCAGCACACAGCAGACTCTCAAGAAGCGAGTGCAGTATAAGAGGCCTGGAAGTCAGACAACAAGGAATCTAATTCCAGCTGGAGCCCGAGCTTGCCGAGTGGCCAGGCCAGTTCCCTCTCTCTGGACCTCAGTGTAGCCCTGGTGTGACAGGGTATTATCATGCCAGGTCTCCAATGAGGTCACCTCACCGAGATATTTCTTAAACATGAGCCACTGCCATCAGCCGAGTGCCGAGTGAGTGTCGGGAGCCTTTCCACACCCAAGCTGCCCTGTCTCCCCCTTCACCGTCCTGGATGCTCTGGCAGCCCGCGCCCAGGCAGGTGTGCTGCAGCTGCACGGCAGAACCCGCAGCACACGGTCAGGGAGGACTGAGAGGAAGGACCGTCTGTGATGACACGTGGGACACGAGGAGAGCGACATCTGTAGCTCACCTCCAAGTCGCTTTTGTTCCACAGGAAATCAAGACCCCAAAAGCTGCTGGTGTGGGATGGACAGTGATCAGGAATGGGATGCAGTTGGAATTGGGGGCGACCCTAAGGAGGCCATCTCCCAGCACGCAGCCCTCGCCACTCCCGTGGAAAGTTGGGATGATGAACGTGCCCTTGGGCAAGGGCAGAAGGCAAGTGATAATGTTCATGACTGATTTCAAAAGCCAAGGAGAAGAAATACGCGCTCCTATGTGGCTGTCTGGATAGCGCGGGACTCGAGATCAAGGGCAGCTCAGAGTCCAGAGGCAGGGGCCCTGGTCCACAGAAAGGAATTTAGAGGGCACCGTGGGTGTGCCCCCCAAGGAGCAGAACGCATTGGCATTTGCATCCCCTGGATGAATCCACTAACCCCAATGAGCCTTCTGTGGCTGCGAAGGCCTTTCAGCAAGAGCAAGAGGGTTGTTTCTGGGCGCCTGGATGCGTCGGGCCATCGTTTTGTCCCTGCAGAAGGCTGAGCTCGCAGGGCAGTGGCTCTGGTCAGGTCTCTGCATGCGCCAGGGCCGAACAAGTGGGCTGCACTGGCCAGCCCTGCTTCCAGACGGGACCCTTCGTCCCCACCAACTGTGCATCTTTTGGGCTCCGGGGTCCGCACAGGATCATGGACTCTTTGAATTGGGGAGGTGGTTCCCGTCAGGGCTGACTCCCCAAACAATACAGAACCGGCTGGCTTGCAGGCTCTTGCGTGTGGTTTCCCGGCAGCGCTCTCTCCCCAGCCAGCATGCAGCGGCGCCGGCTGCGCAGACGGGAAAAGTCGGGGCCTCGCGCTCCAGCCGCGGCCGTGGCGGCGAACGTCCACCAGAGGGCGCGCGCAGGCCGCAGCCGCCGCGCTGGTTCTCCCGGCCCCGCCCCGGCCCGCGCAGCCGGCTGCAGCCCACCGAGGGGTGACTGCGGACCCCGGAAAGGGCCTTGGGCGGATCCGGGCTGTCGCCGCAAGCAGCCTTCCTGGGATCTGCGGCAGAGACAAGGTGGGGAGTCGAGGCCGCCGCCAGAGCCTTGGAAGGCGACGCCCCTGTCCCGACCTCCAGCCCTCCCGTCTCCTTCCCTACGCCCGTTCATCACCCTGGGCTTCTACCTGGGCCGCCAGCCACAGAGTGCTGCCTGGATCCTCCACTGCTCCCCAGTTCCACGACTCCGGTCTAGAACCTCGGCCTGGCCAGACGCTCAGCCCCCCAGCAGCTGGAAGCCCTGTCTAGGCCACCTTCTCCTCTGCTTGAGCAAGGTCCCCCCACCGCTGCACACAGGAGCCCACCACCACCCCTCTGCCTCACATGCCCCCAAACAGGCACGCTGCTGAAAGCGCTCCACTTCTTACCTGGACGCACAGTAACCTAAGGTATGGAAGGAATCGGTCCAGGACTGTGTCCCTAACCTGTCTCCCTTTAGTGGCTACAGCTAAAAGCTAAGGGCATAGAGATAAGTCATTGCCCATCCTACTGTCACCTTGGGTTCCAGAAAGATCAACTTCTTGGAGGAGCTGCCCTAAGATAAGGGCAATGACCCAGGAGGGTGAGGCTGTGTTCTGTACCAAGAGGCTGTGTGCTGCCAGGCAAGGTGAGGTGTGTGCTGCGGGGGGAGGTGTGTGCTGCAGGGGGAGGTGAGTGCTGGGTGGAGGTGAGTGCTGCGGGGGGAGGTGTGTGCTGCGGGGGGAGGTGTGTGCTGCAGGGGGAGGTGAGTGCTGGGTGGAGGTGTGTGCTGCAGGGGGAGGTGTGTGCTGCAGGGGGAGGTGTGTGCTGTAGGGGGAGGTGTGTGCTGTAGGGAGGTGTGTGCTGCAGGGGGAGGTGTGTGCTGTAGGGGGAGGTGTGTGCTGTAGGGAGGTGTGTGCTGTAGGGGGAGGTGTGTGCTGTAGGGGGAGGTGTGTGCTGTAGGGGGAGGTGTGTGCTGTAGGGAGGTGTGTGCTGTAGGGGGAGGTGTGTGCTGTAGGGAGGTGTGTGCTGCAGGGAGGTGTGTGCTGTAGGGAGGTGTGTGCTGTAGGGGGAGGTGTGTGCTGCGGGGGGAGGTGTGTGCTGCAGGGGGAGGTGAGTGCTGGGTGGAGGTGTGTGCTGCAGGGGGAGGTGTGTGCTGTAGGGGGAGGTGTGTGCTGTAGGGAGGTGTGTGCTGTAGGGGGAGGTGTGTGCTGTAGGGAGGTGTGTGCTGTAGGGAGGTGAGTGCTGCAGGGGGAGGTGTGTGCTGTAGGGGGAGGTGTGTGCTGTAGGGAGGTGTGTGCTGTAGGGGGAGGTGTGTGCTGTAGGGAGGTGAGTGCTGTAGGGGGAGGTGTGTGCTGTAGGGGGAGGTGTGTGCTGCGGGGGGGAGGTGTGTGCTGCGGGGGGAGGTGTGTGCTGCGGGGGGAGGTGTGTGCTGCAGGGGGGGTGCTGCGGGGGGGGGGGTGTGCTGCAGGGGGAGGTGTGTGCTGCAGGGGGAGGTGTGTGCTGTAGGGGGCGGTGTGTGCTGTAGGGAGGTGTGTGCTGTAGGGGGAGGTGTGTGCTGTAGGGAGGTGTGTGCTGTAGGGGGAGGTGTGTGCTGTAGGGAGGTGAGTGCTGTAGGGGGAGGTGTGTGCTGCAGGGGGAGGTGTGTGCTGCGGGGGAGAGGTGTGTGCTGCGGGGGGAGGTGTGTGCTGCGGGGGGAGGTGTGTGCTGCAGGGGGGGGTGCTGCGGGTGGGGGGGTATGCTGCAGGGGGAGGTGTGTGCTGCAGGGGGAGGTGTGTGCTGTAGGGGGAGGTGTGTGCTGCGGGGAGGTGTGTGCTGCAGGGAGGTGTGTGCTGCGGGGTGAGGTGTGTGCTGCAGGGAGGTGTGTGCTGCGGGAGGAGGTGTGCGCTGCAGCAGGGCCATGGTCTTGCGCAGCCAAGTGCACGGCTTACGTGATGGAAGCCCTAAGTACTTTAGACCACCTTGCAGGACTAAAGCGAGAGCATGATGCCCGTGGGAGCCAACCATTACCAGCTTGGCAAACAAGGCTTTAGACAGTGACCAACCCGCATCGTCACGAGGTACCTCTCACCCCCTGCTCCAGCTCCTCCACTGCTAACCCGACACTCGTGCCCAAAATGGACTGTTTTATGCCCTCTTCTCAATGCCTTGGTCACATTTCCTTTTCCCTGTTTTTTTCTTTTAATTTTTTTTTTTTTATTCAACTGTGCGCATGTGCGTGTGTGTGTGTGTGTGTGTGTGTGTGTGTGTCTGTTTGTCTGCGTATGTGTGTGTAGAACCACGGACGAATTCGCGAACCACCATGGACGCCTCCACCTCCTTCTGCCCTGGGATTCACAGGCTCCGCCCTACCAGGACCAGAAGCGCAGGCCGCCCCCGCTTCCGTCTGGCGTCTATACGTGGGATCTGGGATCCGAACTCAGGGCTTGTCCGCCTGCAAGGCGGAGGCTTAACCCCTGAGCCACCTCTCCAGCCCCCCTTTTCCCTGTTTTGTACTAGTATTCTTAATATTCTAGGTACTGGCTGGCATTTGAGGCTGCTGGACCCAGGATGTTTGCCCTAAAATTAGGAGTAAACTCTTTCTTCTCTATCTTCTTGCTTCCCTCATTCGGCTCCAGGATCCCAGCCTACCTCCAACCCTGTCTGTCAGACTAGCTCCTTCCTATCTTTTTAATCTTGGCATAGACACAATTTCCTCTGAAATACTTTCCAGGCCTTCCCCGTGTTTCCACTGGAATCTTCTGGAACACGGTACTTCAAGGTAATCTACTAGGGTCTCCCTATTATTGACTTCTCTGGTCCTTCTCTTTCCGGGCTCGGTGATATACCCCAGGATCTGATCAGTGATGGCCTCTTTGGTGTGGCCCTTTGGTCCTTTGTCTCTGGGAATGAAGTTAAGCTGATTCGCGATGTGAAAGAGCCTGTGCTTCACGTCAGAGATGGGAAACCAGGCCTCAGAGAAGTAGTCAGTTCTCTCCAGTTCTTGGCCTCTGCAGCCCAGAAGACAACTTCCAACATAATGTTCTTCCTACTTCTGAAGCCTGTGGAGAATCTTCTAACTCACAGCATCTGTATTTTGCTCAGAGAAGGAGCTCTAAAACGAGGTTTTAATGCATGTTCTGGGTCTGACAATGTAGACTGCAAATGCCGCTTCACCCAGCAGAAATGCGTGTATATTTTTAAATCTAGGTAATACTTTTGGAAAAGAAAAGAAGCCAAGGATCCTTCCTTAAAAGTGTTTTGAGTGGAGGAGGATGTGGGTGGAGCGCTTCATATATGGAAACTTTCTGTACTTTCTGCTGTTTTGCCGTGAACCTGAAACTGAGCTACAAAATACAGATTCATGATTTTAGAAAAAATTGGTTAGAAGTCTAGAGAGCCAAAGGATTGTAGGCGAAGCAGCTGAGGAACCATGAAGAGTTGCTAACAGCTCATCGCTTCCCAGGGCTATCCCCAGCTCATCGCTTCCCAGGGCTGTCCCCAGCTCATCGCTTCCCAGGGCTATCCCCAGCTCATTCTTTCCCAGGGCTATCCCCAGCTCATCCTTTCCCAGGGCTATCCCCAGCTCATCCTTTCCCAGGGCTATCCCCAGCTCATCCTTTCCCAGGGCTATCCCAGCATCCAGTAAAGTGCGTACAGGACCAGGGCTTTGCAGTCTGCAGTGCTGTGTAGGACTCTTTCTGGGGAGACACCCCTCAAGCGTCTATCCACCCCAGACAGGAATTCAACAACCGACCACAGTCTGATCATGCCAACCAAGGTCCACCTGGATGAATCAAAAGATTTATGGGGGTACTTGTAGGAGCAGGATGACCTAAAGGCAGCTGCATCCGCAGAAAGCCCATCGCGGCACGAGGGGCTCCCCGAGCCGCCTTGGGAGTGTGCACTGCCGGCTGCTGGAACCGTCTCGTCCCCATGTGTCCTGGCCTGGGGTGAGTGCCCCGCCCCACCTCGCCCAGAGGTGTTCACCTCTTTACCTCAGGGACAGCCCCCCTCTACCTGCTGGCTTCAGGGATTTCTGAAGACTACAGACCTATTTATTTGGGGGGCTTTATTTCAGGCAAAGTGGAATATTTTACTTTCTCCTTAGAGAAGGTAAAAATCCCAAGTGGCATCATGCCCCAGGAGGAAGATGCGCCTCACGTGGGACCTGTGTGTGATGGTGCTCACATCCCTGATAGAGAGATTCGGATTTCTTCTGGATCTAAAAGTAATGAAAAGTCTTTATTGAAAAAGTTATTGCAGGACTCAGTGAGTTACTCAGAAGGGTTGGAGTTCACCATCTCTTTGTTTTCCCACTCTTTTCTTCCTTCATTTGGTTGCCACCGCCTTGGTTTTTGTTCTTCAGCCTGAGTTGGTCTCAAACTGTGTGGGGGTCTCAGGCCTGTGCCGCTCAGACAGCTATTTCTATTTTACTGAAATGTTTGATGGAAGCCCTCGGTATTATTTCCCTTGTCAATGCTCCCTGCACAGCTAGTCCTGCCCTGGTCCCTGCTTGCGACACGTGTCAGACCGAAGGACCTTCACAGCTGGGGCCACACAAAGAATTCAGCTGGGGACTCTGAAGGGTCCATGGTGATGTCGATGAAGGGCCCATCTGAGAAGGACAGGGCAGTGAGGAGGAAGCGAGGAGCACCGCGGTTCTGTGTGACAAGGTGTTGCCGAAACCACGAGCCTGAGAGCACAGCAGCCTCGAACCCTGAGCTGCCAGAGCCTCAAACCCTGAGCTGCTGGGCAGATTCCTGCATGGACCCCAGCGGAAGCAGGCCTGTCAATACCTCAGCTCACAAATGCCTGATAAGAACCGTAAGGCAATAAGTCTATGCCGTTCCAAACCCTCTAAGTTTGGTAACTTCACACAGCAGCAATAAAGAGTGGATACACACTCTTCTCAAAGGAAAAATTGATTTTCCTTTCAGTTGAAACGTGAAGCTAGTTGAAGAGATGAACTGGCCAGAGGTGTTGTAAGAAGTTTGTTTTGGAAGTAGTAGAATGCTCGCATTCCACGCAATATCACAGTCCGTGACGTCTCACATGACTCGCATGTAGCCCATGTACAGGGAGGTGATGGCATGCCTCTCAGCACCTCGTTTATCTTTTGTGTGTAGGAGAGAGACATCAGCATGTGGTTTTTTTTTTTTTTTTAAGACAAAGTCTCATGTAGCCCAGCTTCTTCTCAAACTCACTAAGTAACCAACTCTGACCTTGAACTCGTAGTCATCCTGCCTCCACCTGCCAAGTGCTGGGATTATGCGCATACACCGCCACGCTTGGCTTGTACTGTATTTTCAGATGCACCATCAATCGCTGTCAGTTATTGCTGGTTCTCCTTCCCTGCCTGTGCCCATTCTCTCCTAGCCTCAGAGAACCCTTCTATGAGATCAGCCTATTCAGTTCTTCCACATAAGAGCAAGATTCAGTGGTGCATGTTTTCCTGTGTTTCATTTGACACAAAATGCTTCATTTCCATTCATTGGTAGCTGAATGGTATTCTTCCATGAGGATGCCCCTTCAGCAGTTTGCTGCACTGTTGCGATGTGCACACGCTCGAAGAGCTTAAGGGAGCAAGGGGTTTTATTCTGGCTTAGATTCTTAGCTACATTTCCTCGTCCAGTTTGGCTGGAGCGCACACAGCAGCACCAGGAGTCGGGGCACTGGCAACACCGAATGCACATGACGGCTGAGAGAGGGACAATCCTCACTGGCCAGATGAGCGTTTCTGGCCAAGCGCACAGAAAGATGCCCGCTTTCCCAACCAGTTCCCTCCATCTTACTCACCTGCCCAGGACTAGTCTCACCGCCGTGGACTGAGCCTTCTCTATCAACTAGACACTCTTCTGAAGGTTTACTCGGGGTCTAACTACCTCCTAATTTATCACAACTGCCCACAGCTCAGAGCTCGGCTGTCAAGTTGGCACCTGCATCTGTGACGCCTGCCACTTTCTTGATGCAGCCCCCGTCCCTTGGCCATCTTGGCTATTGTGGATAGTCCTGCAATCAACTTCAAGTGCGGATGAGTGCAAATTCCACCTGTTGGCATAAATACTATCAGTAGGGTTCTTATCCAATGATATTTTGATGAAAACACTTTTTTCCACGATAAGGATGCCAGCGGAGCACACGCCCTGTGCAATCGCCAGAGGTGTGCGCCCTGCGCAGTCGTGTTCACTCCCCTGCCGGTCTGAAGGTTTTCAGGATGGCTTCATCTTTACATCCCTGTTGCCTCCAGCTCCCTGCATGAAAAAAGCCTTTTGTGCTTCCCAAGCACATATGTGACCATCATCCGCTTTCAGTCTTACCACCACTCATGGGGCCAAGCAGGACTGCTGGCGTTACTCACAGATTGTATTTTACAAAAGACTCGCATCCCACGCATCAACGCCAGCCGTCCTCTTCCAGGAAGTCACCATCTTATCTGCACAAAGACAACAAGAAATCGAGCCACCATTGTCCTGAATCTTAGGGTCCTAAGACTTGACTCTGAGATCTAGAGATATCTGTGCACCAGATAATATTTCTTCTCGTCTTGTGGGGAGCAGAACAGATTCTCTTCCTCAAGACAAGGACGGAGCGCCCTAGACTGACGAGGAGAGAGCTGAGCTCTTAGCTGCAGTGGCCCGAGGTGAGAGGCGCCAATGCCAGGACAGTAGGAGCTTCTTCCTGGTCACCCCTGACCTGCACAGGGCTGGCTCTGCTGACCTCCCGAGCCCCAGGACCCAGGCGAAGACGCGACCTAGCACAGATCCTGTCCTAGATATGGGACGTGCCCCAGGCGCCCCACCTCTTCACCATCTCACAGAGGCAGCATGGTGCGTGGAGGCAGAGATGGATGTGAGCCCCAGGCCCCCACTCACACGGGGAATAAGCTTGAAAAATCCCTTTCTTGGGCAGAACCCTGAGTTTCCATCTGCAGATCGTGGGTAATAAACACCTAGCCTGTAAAGTCGTTGGGGAGATAAAAATAATGTATGTGAAGTGCATGGAAAATAATTGAGAGTTCGAGTGGGCTATAGTTAGTTATAACCAAGGACACAGAGAGGGGGCGGATTCAAAGCTGAACAGCTGGTGCACAGAGAAATCAGCACCCAAATCCAGCTCCAGGGGCTGCGGTTCCTCCCTCGCCTGCCAGGTCCTCTGCTCCCCAGAGAACGTAACGGCCTCCCGCAAACCTCCCTTGCTGACACGCGGAAAAGAGACCCCCAGGCTGCTGGAGCCCCCCAAGGCTCCGGCACTGCACCACTGCTCCCTGGACACCCTAGGGATCCCCGGGCGTGCTTCCATGCAGTGGGGGAGGCTGGTGGGTGGGGCGCAGAGCAAGGCCTCCCTCTGCAGACTTGTGCGCACGAGCAGAGGACAGTGGGGACTCCAGCTTTGTGGGAGACTCGACTCTTGGGGTGCTGCCAGCAAGCTGGACCAGGAGTTTGAGGAACCCTGAGCTGCACGAACCCCCAGACGTGGCTCTGGCTTCCCAGACAGGGACTAGCAAGAGGCTGCCGCAGCCTGACTGGCCCTGGGCAGCAGATGGCTGGGTTCAGACCAGGCCCAGGCGGCGCACGTGGAGCCCTGGGGGGAGGCTGTGGGCACCGCTGAGAACCCCAGCCTGCCTCCAGGGCACGGAGACATCCGCTTCCTCCTACAGGGCACCTTGAGTTCAGCCGAGGGCTTGTCTCCGGGAGGAGGAAGCACAGGGGTAGAAGACTGTGGCGTTGGCCTAGCAAGGCACTGTGACTCCGAACTTGGAGTGCCGCCTCCTTTCTCGACCCTGGCAAACCCTCGTCCCATCCGAGGTTTCTGAAGCGAGAGCCTCTATCTCTCTGGCCAGCTAGTCAGATGTCCTAAAGAGATGGCTGTGGGCTTTCCTGAGGCCGGAAGTTATTTGGTGGTCCTTTGAGTGCTTTCCTGCCGGGTGAAGGTCAGCTCCCTGATGCTGGAGTCCAGTCCCGGCCAGTCGCCAACAGTAGCCGGCTCACCCTGAAAATCTATGAGAAAGGTATTTTTTGGGGGTAGAGACCCACGGTACAATGGAAAAGACCTCCAGGTGACGTTTTTGAGAACCAGTGTTGTAGAAAACCTTCGTGTAAAGTGGAAGCAAACCCTGAATCCCCAAGTCTGCCAGACACGGTGCTGAAGGGCCCGGGAGGGCAAGAAATGCCCTGAAGCTGGAAGGTTAGCAACGGAGGCCTGGGCCTCTGCTGACCCTGTCACCCCTCTGAACTCAGCAGGCTGGTACGGGAAAGAACTGAGGACTTTCAGGGCTTGCACACTGCTTAGCTCTCAACTCCTCCCTACAGGTGTGTGCAAGACTCAGCCTCTGCTTGCTGGTGCCGGACAGCACGTCAGCTGCCTGTTCCGACCCGTGCGATCGGGTCCTCTCATGAACAGGAGCTTGACGTTGGTGACTGGGGAGGAAGCGGCCCAGCCCGAGCTCGGCCGGCCTCCCTGCTGCCAGAGGCTGGTGCTCAGGGATGAGCTTTTCTGCTTCTCCCCCGAGGCTGTTTCCTCCTCAACCACCCCAGGACGCGATTAGGAATGAAACCGGCTGCCCAGGGAGGCATGGGCGAGGCCTGGGGGCAGAATCAGGGGAGAGTTATTCTCTTTAAATGAGAAATGTCCTGCCTGTGTCTCAGGGTCATTGCCTGAAGCTCTTGCATCCCCGCAGTCCTCCCAAATCACGAAAGAAATTTATCAAAAAGGAAGGCAAGGAAGGGCTGGAGAGATGTCTCAGGGGTTAGGACTCTGTCTTGCAAGTAGAAGGTTCTTAGTTCAGATCCCAGGTCCCACTTAAAAACAGAAACAGCAGTGGCGAGTAGAGGCTGGGAAATCCCAGAGTGAAACAAAAAGGAAGTAGAAACAATCCAGGATGATTCTCAAAGTCCTCTACGGGGACACACAGTGCATCACACACACACACACACACACACACACACACACACACACACACACACACGCACGCACGCACACGCACACACGCGCACACACACACACACGCACGCACGCACATGCACACACAGACTAACTAAAAATTAAAAAAAATAAAAAAGGAAAGCAAAATCTGAGGTGTCAGGGAGAAATTTAGGAACTACATGGGGCGCACATGCAAAATATGCTGCAGAGCCTGGTCGAGATTGCGCACATGCAGGACATGCTGCAGAGTCTGGTCATGTGACACACAGGACATGCTGCAGAGCCTGGTCGTGTGACACACAGGACATGCTGCAGAGCCTGGTCGTGTGACACACACAGGACATGCTGCAGAGCCTGGTCGTGTGACACACAGGACATGCTGCAGAGCCTGGTCGTGTGACACACAGGACATGCTGCAGAGCCTGGTCGGGTGACACACAGGACATGCTGCAGAGCCTGGTCGGGTGACACACAGGACATGCTGCAGAGCCTGGTCATGTGACACACAGGACATGCTGCAGAGCCTGGTCGTGTGGCACACACAGGACATGCTGCAGAGCCTGGTCGTATGACACACACAGGACATGCTGCAGCTCTGGTCTGGTTGTGTGACACACAGGACATGCTGCAGCTCTGGTCGTGTGACACACAGGACATGCTGCAGAGCCTGGTCGTGTGACACACAGGACACGCTGCAGCTCTGGTCGTGTGACATACACAGGACATGCTGCAGCTCTGGTCGTGTGACATACACAGGACATGCTGCAGCTCTGGTCGTGTGACACACAGGACATGCTGCAGAGCCTGGTCGTGTGACACACACAGGACATGCTGCAGAGCCTGGTCGTGTGACACACAGGACATGCTGCAGCTCTGGTCGTGTGACATACACAGGACATGCTGCAGCTCTGGTCGTGTGACACACAGGACATGCTGCAGCTCTGGTCGTGTGGCACACACAGGACATGCTGCAGCTCTGGTCGTGTGACACACAGGACATGCTGCAGCTCTGGTCGTGTGACACACAGGACATGCTGCAGAGCCTGGTCGTGTGACACACACAGGACATGCTGCAGAGCCTGGTCGTGTGACACACAGGACATGCTGCAGCTCTGGTCGTGTGACACACAGGACATGTTGCAGAGCCTGGTCGTGTGACACACACAGGACATGCTGCAGAGCCTGGTCGTGTGACACACAGGACATGCTGCAGAGCCTGGTCGTGTGACACACAGGACATGCTGCAGAGCCTGGTCGTGTGGCACACACAGGACATGCTGCAGAGCCTGGTCGTGTGACACACACAGGACATGCTGCAGCTCTGGTCGTGTGACATACACAGGACATGCTGCAGCTCTGGTCGTGTGACATACACAGGACATGCTGCAGCTCTGGTCGTGTGACACACAGGACATGCTGCAGAGCCTGGTCGTGTGACACACACAGGACATGCTGCAGAGCCTGGTCGTGTGACACACAGGACATGCTGCAGAGCCTGGTCGTGTGACACACAGGACATGCTGCAGAGCCTGGTCGTGTGGCACACACAGGACATGCTGCAGAGCCTGGTCGTGTGACACACACAGGACATGCTGCAGCTCTGGTCGTGTGACATACACAGGACATGCTGCAGCTCTGGTCGTGTGACATACACAGGACATGCTGCAGCTCTGGTCGTGTGACACACAGGACATGCTGCAGAGCCTGGTCGTGTGACATACACAGGACATGCTGCAGCTCTGGTCGTGTGACACACACAGGACATGCTGCAGCTCTGGTCGTGTGACACACAGGACATGCTGCAGCTCTGGTCGTGTGGCACACAGGACATGCTGCACAGCTCTGGTCGTGTGACACACAGGACATGCTGCAGAGCACTGGTCATGTGACACACATGCAGGACATACTGCTTAGCAGAGGCAGGAGGACCTGGAAATGCACACAGTACTAGTTACACTGAATTTATCAGCCCAGGAACAAGAGGAACACGGGGAATGTCACAACACGAGAAGTGAATCATCTCACGTTTTGACCACTAATAGTTGGTTTTCTGCTAATTGCAGCCCCAAACATGCTAATAGATAAATTAAAGATTCTCAGGACTAGAGGCGCACAAGGAAAAGTTCTGCTGTCTTTGGGCAGAAGGGGAAGCGCCTGGCAACTCTTGGAAATGGGACGATCTTGGCTCACACCTGCCCAGGAGCTCCTGGTCATCAGCCTTAGTGCTGATAAATGTTGTTGGAATACGGTGATGTAGATAAGCTGAGAGTGCATCTTAAAGGAGGAGGTATTCATTTGTTCATGGTTCCAGAAGGTTCTGCGCATAATTGCTTGGTGTTCAGAAAGATCATTTGGCAGCAGCGATGTGTTGCAGGAATTGTTCACCTCGTGGCGTATACACAGTAGCGCTGAAGACAGACATTAGGCCACGCCTCCCGCAAAACCTCTCCTCACCAGCTTTCCAGAACCTGCTGAACTAGCACCTTTGGCTCTAGACCAAATGTTTAGCACAGGGCTACGTTCCTTTGTGGTTGGGTACTCTCTCACAATCTGCCCTTCCTCAGGTCTCTGTTCTTTCTTCCAGCTGGTCAGTTCTGTCTATTACCAGCTGAGATTTCCAAGGAGAATCCACTTGGCCAGTACTTCATGATTCTAATGGGGGCGTTTTCCAGACCAGGCCACTTGATAGGTTCTGCTTGTCCTGTGGAGTAGCTGTCCTGCGCCAGACACTAGACACACCATGTGCCACGGCCACTCTGTTTCAGAAGCCATGGGCTGGAAGGCGCCCTTGAGGAGGAGACAGTGCCCTTGGCAGGTACAAGGAAGGCCTGACAGCACAGCCCGATGGGAACCAAGAGACGGCCACGCAAGGGCAGGGACGGGGGGCCAATCGTCTTTTAAGGCTCTGAGCTACGGATTTTCTCCACACACACACACACTGTCTGTGGTCACACCATCATGTAACTCAGAAGACATCCTCACCCCAGGGACCCACCTATGCACCCCACAGGAAGCAGACACACTACTGCTGCCAACACATGGGCTCCACACAGGACTTTTCCATGTAAAGTGTTTTAAGAGTCATTTGTTATTTTAGTCATTGTGAAACTCTTCATACTGCAGCGTCATATCAGCATGTGCAAGCAGCAGCTACAAAGATGAAACTTGGTATGAACTGAGAGAGAGAGAGAGAGAGAGAAAGAAAGAAAGAAAGAAAGAAAGAGAAAGAAAGAGAGAAAGAAAAGAAAGAAAAAGAAAGAAAGAAAGAAAGAAAAAGAAAGAAAGAAAGAAAGAAAGAAAGAAAGAAAGAAAGAAAGAAAGAAAGAAAGAAAGAAAGAAAGAAAGAAAGAAAGAAAGAAAGAAATTATGGGACAGAAGCAATGAAGAGGTCAAGTGTGAGAGAAACACTTTGCTTCCTGTGAACACTGTGTGTGTGTTGTGTGTGTTGTGTGTGTGTGTTGTGTGTGTGTGTTGTGTGTGTGTTGTGTGTGTGTTTGTGTGTTGTGTGTGTGTTGTGTGTGTTGTGTGTGTTGTGTGTGTGTTGTGTGTATGTTGTGTGTGTTGTGTGTGTGTGTTTGTGTGTGTTGTGTGTGTGTGTTGTGTGTGTTTGTGTGTGTTGTGTGTGTTGTGTGTGTTGTGTGTATGCGCACATGCATGTGTGCGCGCATGTTGTGTATATGCGTTTGTGTGCATATGTGTTGTGTGTGTTATGCATATGTTGTGTATGTTTATGTGAGTTGTGTGTGTGCATGTGTGTGCTATGTGTTGTATGTGTGTGCTCTTTTCCTGCAAACAAGTAATCACAAAAAGCAAAGAGGCACAAGCTGCGATATTTCTGTCTTGTATCAATTCTGCAGCCTTAGGCAAGTCGTATGAACTTACTACACCTCTGATTCTGCACCTGTGGAATGTGTCTCATGATGCTTACCACACATTACTGAGAAATGTCATCATAATTCTGGTGTGCAGTAAGGCATGGAGCATGCTAGACATTCACAATGGAATCTTAAGCGTCCTTCTGGAAGATACTTCCTTCAGGCCTGTCATTCCAGAACTCAGTAGACTGAGGAGGATTTTGAACTCAAGCATAGCTAGGCTTCGTGTGAGACCCTGTCTCTAAACAAGGAGAAAAAGACAAAGCTAGAGAAATAGAGGGTGGCAGTGAACACCTCTTCTTTGAGATGGAGACCATCGGGACCATGGGCCACAGACCACGTTCCTGGCCAGGTCCTGTTACCACTCCACGCATGAGCCTGGTCTTCCACCAGATCAGGAGCAAGACGTGGCTGGAAGGTCCAGGCTGGCCGCGACGTGGCTGGAAGGTCCAGGCTGGCCGCGACGTGGCTGGAAGGTTCAGGCTGGCCGCAGTTGGGACAAGGACGCGTTGTGTCTGTTAATCCTGCCAGGAATGTGCATGAGTCTAGAACACACTCAGCGGCGAGCCCTAGCCGCAGTCTACCGAAGCAATGGGGAATGGAGTCCGTTTGCCTCAGAACAGCATTTTCCAGGAGCCATGATGTTCAGGGTTTTTTCCCCACACAACCCTAGGATCAATGTGAGCTCCGTTCCCATCATGATTTTATTTAACAGCTGACCTTCCGAGGAGATTATCTATCTGAGTCTAGTAAACTCTGCAAAAGAAGAGAATTTCCTCTTTCTGGTCACAGAAGCACAGGTGCCGTTCCTAAAGACAATTGGTTTATCTATAAGTATGGGATGGCTTGAAGTGGCTCAGAGCAGCCCTCAGCAAGGAAATGGGAATCTCAGTCGTACAACTACAAGGAACTAAAAGCTGCCAACACGCATGAGTTGTAAGGACTTTCCTTCCTAGTACTTCCCAGTACGGAGAAGATGGAGACAGGATACTAGAGCAAACTGACTAA